>JBBIGA010054862.1:0-12721 GCA_037576975.1 Alestes dentex
TTGAAGACGACAAAAACACATAGGCTAATGATATTTTTATTACAGCAGTTCTAGAGCATTTGATACAACATACATTGAACAATATCATTCCCATATCATTACTTCCCACCTTCCAAATCCCACTTTAAATGGTGAGGATGATTATGCATTAACAGGTGGCTTCGTGAGTCTTGGAGGAAGCACATGCTAGTCTTCATCCTCCCAACAAAACTAGGAGATTCTTGGTTAATGGGTTGAACTGAACATGATGAAATTAAGGTGGAGAAAATTGGAAATGTCTTGTGATGGCCTGACAATCTGTCCAGAGTTTTTCTCAGCCTTTCTCCCTATGAGCGCTGGGAAAGGCTTCATCACCCCTGGAACCCTGGTCAAGGATAAGCAGCTCAAATAATGATTAAATGAATGAATGAATGAATTAATTAATTAATTAAGGAAAATTGGGAATATTTTAACCTGATTTGGTTATGTTTTTAGTTTATTCTGTAAGAGAAGTACATCTGGGTGACATAAACTGCCTACATTTATTTAACTGCATTTGTAACTCTATAAAAATGAACATTAAATTTGTTTGTAAAGCTAATTCAGGAAAACAAAATATTTCTGCTGGCCTCCCTACAAATTCACATACAATCTGCAGTACTAAGATGCGTGTGTAACATCAGGAATGGTGTCAACTATGCATTTATAAAATGACGAGAAATTAATCTGAGCCATATATCTGATGTCTGACAGAAGACGAAAAAGCTCCAAATGCTGCTTGCTGTAAGAAGATTTGCACAGTTCTTAAACCTAAAAAGATCTTTAGAAAAGAGAAACATTTACCATGTGATCTAATGCTCTTATCATGGAAACGTCTGTGCCATCCATTTGTTACTCAGACTCTTCGGTGGAATTGTGGGTTAAGTGCCTAGCTCAAGGGCAAAAGAACACTAACACTCCTGCGGGACTGTATTTGTCAGGCCTTTGATTTCAATTCCATCATCCAAACCGCCGGAGCATAGTGCCCGCAATTCTTCCAGCACAGATTTAGTCGCATTTTCATGCTGCTTCATTGAAAACTAAATAAGAAAACGGAGGATATGTTTGGAATTTCCACTTTGCTCTGCACACATGCTTTTCTTGGCACAATGTGTTAGTGCTGCTGTAAAAAAATAAATTAATTAATTAATTAAAAATAACACTGCGTACCTTTTCCATACACGCATGCACATACATACACACACACACACACACACACACACACACACACACATACAAACAGCTTAAGCTCATAGAACTATGATATTTTCTCTCTCTCTCTGTTTAATCTCCTTGGTAACAGATCAGTGGTATATACTAGTGACAGCAAGCGCAAATGTAGAAAGTGGTGTTCTGACTACATCCACAACTAATGATGGGCTGAATGAAGTCCATGTGCAAATAGGTTTGCAACTGTTTCATCCAAGTTCTGCCCACAAACTTGCTGCTTCTATTGTGAGGTTGGGTAAGCTTTACAGAATCTCATTGAGAAGAATACATACATTTGGACCAGTTCTATAGCCAGAATTCCAGCCTGGAAACATTATACCCAGTGCTATGGTGTAGTGGATAAGTACCTACTAGCTTGCTTCATAGTAGCTATGGATGAGTCAACTGGTCTTATAATTACTGCTGGATTGTACAAATCCTAAATGTCATAAGCTTCCAACGAATAAACCACAGTTCTGCCACTGGATGTCCACTGGATCTGGAGATTGTTCTGCTGCGAGTCGATCTGCCCTTTTGTCCCACTGATCTGATTCGAAACATGAGCCTTGAAGGCCTCAAAGACAAAGATTAGACTCCCACCTCTCACCTCCTATTCTCACTTAGGGCGAAATGACCAAACTCCGAAGCTCCCCACATTGGCACTTTGTTCTAGCGAGGTGAAGGCTTCTTGCTGCAGTGTAAAATTGACCTTTCTATCAGCGCGGCGGGTGTAATTTGTGGTCAGCGGCAGCGGCTGAGTCGTGATTTAATCAGTTGCCTCTTGTAGCGTGGGCAGTGTATCAAGCCCTTGCACAAGGCAAACCTGGGCCCCTTGCGCTGCACTCTTTCCACGTCACCGCTGTGTCCGTTAAGAGACGGAAAAAAGACAAGCAAATGGACCAATTATTTTTTTATTCCTTTGGAGTGCTCTTAATGCAGGCATTGTCATGAATATTGATACAACATTTGCAGAAGCTGTCAAAACGGGGTCAATGCAAAGTTGAGACGAGGAATCTCTAATGAGGAGCTTGTTATAACAATATGGGGCAATGTTTCTTCAAAGTGTCATTTATACACTATAACACACACTCATTTGCACACACACACACACACATACAAAAACACAAATAGATGCATGCGCATGTAGGCTGTGTATAAACTTCGAAAGAGACAGATTTATTCACTGACATCACTTGTTCAAAAGGTTTCCAAGCTTAGCCCGGACTCGTTCAGTCTCAGGCATTATGCTGGGTTTGTGATTGTTCTATTTGATTAACATATACAAATATATTTTCATTAGTTCTCACAAATGATCTGTGTCCATACAAAGGTTAGCCATATTACTATTATACCATAAAACAATCACATACATTATGAGCAACTAACATTAACTGTCGTTGTGTTGCCTGTGCTACATGTGTAGTCGCTAAATGTCTACTGTGGTGCATTATGCTAGAGTAGTGTGCAGTGTAATTCAAAAACAGTTCGCTTAGTGAAGGAGCTATTATGCAGGAACAGTTATTAACCCTGTATAACCTTGTATCATTTTCAAATGGGTAATGAACACTCATTTAACTCTCTGTGCTCCTCATAACATGAACCCTTCTTAATTATGGTTTACTCATACTGTATATTCTTTATGTTATTCATGCAACCCATCATACGTTTTTATACTACAACTTTTATTGTCTGTAACCATTATTGTCTATAATGCATAATAAGCTCTGTATACCAATGGAGTTCTATTTGCCAATAGTGGTAAAGTAAATTTGTTTTGCTGTAGCTGCAGGGAGGACTACATACAAATGTATCACTATTTGCTAATAGGCTATATTTTCATCTGTACTAATGTAGCTCTGTGTGGTAATGAGTATAGCTTTAGTGTAAAGTTTAGTATCCCGATAGGACCATGTCGTTTTTTGTTAGTCCAATTTCTACTGCTCAGTATGGGGGGGCTGGTGGCCTAGGGGTTAACGAGTTGCCCCTGTGATCAAGAGGTTGTGGGTTCAAATCCCAGGCCTGCTAGTGGTACCACTGAGGTATCCTTGAGCAAGATACCGTCCCCACACGCTGCTCCCCAGGCTCTGTGTTCTTGGCTGCCCACTGCTTCACTTGGTGAATGGGTTAAATGCAGAGAACAGTTTTGTGCTGTACACTCTGTGTGCTGTGGTGTGTTAACTTATGACAAATGGAGACTTTTTGATTTACTGCAGCTTTCCATAGTCTCTATATGTTTCTATAGTTCTACATGCTAATGCAGTCCTATATGATAATGTAAATTTGTTACTGCAGCTGTGTATGATAATACAGCTTTCTGTTACTGCAGTACTGTCAACAGGCCTATTGTTGCTGTCCCTGCTATTTACAGGAGAAGGCAAAAATGTCCTTAACTCCTCATCAGTCACCATAAAATCTCACTGATTTACGTGAAATTGGAAAGTACAAATTTTGGTATTAATCTTTTACACTCTATGAATGCATTTTGCATTCATTTTTGTAACCTTTAGTCTCAGACTCATAACTCACGACAGGAGTAACACAGAAGCAGGATACACATATAACTGAAATCTAGAAGACTTACCCTATATGATTGTCTACGTCCTGTGTTTGTGCAATAAATTATTTCAGAGTAATCGTGTGTGCAAAAGAGAGTAAATTTAAAAAGGTTTCCCACAAAAAGTACACTGCTGAAACTCTATAAAACATCCATATAATTTACTTCAGACGTAAATAAAGCATGAGTTCACTTCCACAACGGTCCACAAACTTGTCGTTGGATTCTGTGTAAGAAATTCGTCATAATTCATCATCATTTTTCCCACTGTCTTTCTATATAATAAATATATATTTATTTTCATTCTGTTGCTATATTATTTTTTAAATAATGGTGTTGTGTTATATGTTTGTAACTGTTGGGGGAAAGTGTTTGACTGCATTCTAGAGGCCTCTAATCCACTTCTTCAGCAGTAATAAAGATACCAAGGAAGGTCAAATTCAAATTCCGTCTGGAAATAAGCACATATTTTTATATTGTAATCAGCCATAGAATGTCCCAGTTTGAAAACAATTATATAGCAATGGCTACAGACCTTTACTCCACACATTTCTAAAGTGAAATCTCTATTGAACAACGCTGTCTTGTAGAAATAAAAGAAAAAAAGTAAAATTTCACTAGGCGAAAACTAGAATTTGCTCATAAAAATGATATCAAGATTTTACTTGTTAGTTTCACATCAAATAATTACATAATTAAGTAGCCCTGGGTCTTCTGAAAAAAAAAACAACATAAGGCATGAATGGCTAGCTTATGGAATTAAAATATTATAACCCAATAAATAAAAGGATGCAAAAACGCCCATAAATGCCCCAGAGTTCAAAAAGTTAATAACTTTTGGAAGTACGAGAAGTAATTTCTGTTAGTAGTAGCAATTTCTGTTAGTAGTAACCATTAAATATTTACAGTGATCAGCCATAATATTTTGTAAGGTCCCCCTCATGCCGAAACACCTCCCTGGGGTATGGCCTCCACAAGACCTCTGATGATGTGCTGTGATATCTTCCACTGATGTTGGCACTTAGCACTTACTTATTCCTGTGACTTGCAAAGTGGGGCTTTCCATCATCAAGGAATGTTTAAGGAATGCAGTGGTTAGTACCAACCAAAAGTGGTCAGGACAACAGGTGAACAGGGTCATTGGAACCCAGAGAAGAGATACTTCAGCAAAAATCACTAAAAAACTAGAATCTAGCTATGAAAGAAAGGTGTAAGAACACACAGTGCATCACAGCTTCCTGCTATGGGGCTGCGTAGCCACAGACTGATCAGAATGTCCATGCTAGCTCCTGTCCATATCCAAAAGTGTTTGCAATGGCCATGTGACCATGAGAGCTGGACCATGGCACAACAGAAGATGGCTTAGTCTGATGAACTACATTTTCTGAACATCATGTGGATAGCCATGTGTGTGCAGAGCCTGGTCTCACGAGTTATTGTGAAGCCATCACGATATACAATCTATTTCAAAATGTGCTGCGATCATGCTTTAGGACTTTTTTTTGTGCTAGGTGAATGCTTCACTACCCTATGTATTTTAATGTGCACTGCGTAACACCGCCAGTATCAGCGCTAACTGGTGACTGAGGGACGGCGGCTTAAAAGAGTTTTTCACCGTCTTTGCCTCCTGTTCATGCGAAGTTGTGTTGTAAAATCTACCAGTGGTCTTGTAGGCTATTTGTAAACTGCAAGGGTTTTGGCCTGTTCTAAGCCATTTCTGTACATACTAGATCACAATTAGTGGCTTTAGTTGTCTTCTGTTGTAGCCTACGAATATATGCTTTTCTGCAATATTGTGAAAATATAAAACACATTTCCCACTAAAAGTGTAAGAATAATGAGTTGATTCCTTTTCGTTTTTGTTTGCAAAGCGGTTGAAACAAGTTGAAACTCCGTGAGATAGGGAAAGTCCCTAACCCTAACTCTAACCCTAACCCTAACAGTCAGCAGTTAGCGCTGATACTGGCGGTGTTACACAGTATCAGCGAATTCACTGAATTAAAATACATAGGGTAGTGAAGCATTGTCCTAGCATGAAAAAAACGCCTAAAGCGTGATCACAGCACATTTTTTAATTTTTATGTCATGATGGCTGCACGAAACGTAGTGAGATTGGGTTGGTGTGCACCACTTACTTGGGATAGAGCTTGTACCAAGGTGCACTATAGGAAGAGGGCAAGCATTTATGTAAATGTTACTTTGACATGCACCACCCACCTAAACATGGTTTCAGAACAATCACACCCCTTCATGGCAATGGGCTCTTTCAGCAGGATAATGCACATTGCCATACTGCAAAAAAAGTGTTAATGTGGCCTCCAAATTATCCAGACTTCAACCTAATTTGAGCCTTTGTAGGGAAATGGTGGACAAATTACTCTGATCCATGGAGGCCCTACCTCACAACTTATGGAACTTAAATGTTCTGCCACTTTCTTGGTGCCAGAAACCACAGCACACCTTTAGAAGCCTTGTGGTCTCCATGTCTCAATGGGTTAGAGCTTCTGGCAGCACAGAGAGGATCTACACAATATTAGATAGATGGTTTAAATGTTATGGCTGATCTATGCTAATGAAAATTATGTGATAATGTAACCCTCTGTAACTGCAGTTCTGTAAATTTCAGTAGCTTGATTTACTGTTTCTGTGGTAGTATAACGGACTATTACTGAGGTTCTCTAACATACTATTACTGCAGCTCTACATGTTAAAATAGCTCTATATTGTACTAGTTTTCTGCAATATTACTGCAATATTATGTGCATTTATAGCTACTGTGCATCTCCATTTTAATACAGCTTTTTATACTGCAGCTGTACTGTGTTTGTGTTCCTATAGGCGAATACAGTTCCATATGTTAATGCAACTTCATACAGTGATACAGCTTCTTGCAGTAATGCAGCTCTGTGGGGAGTAGAGGAGCTTCACACAAATCATGTTTTCCAGGCTTTTGAAGTTACCTCTGATCTTTATGCAGCTTTTTGCAGTAATGCAGTTCTGTGTGGTTGAAAGGTAGATATCTTTTTTTTCTACCAGAAATCTTTATGAAGCACTGTGCGGCCATATTAGTTTTCCCATATGCATCATCTACCCTCCTTTTCTCTTTTAATATTGTCTCTTTGAGTAGAGACTTAGAATTTATCAATATCGAAGTCAGGGTATAGAACTTAGGTCTTAGGTGTACTTATACATATCCTAATTCGCATTATTCTTCTGCATTCATCTGCGATAGCTTCCTGGACATGGATTTAGTCTAGTTTTGGACTAAACGGCAAAGGCAATGGGGAATTGCCACTGGAAATCCTTTTTAGTCTAGGGTTAAAGTTAATCTGAATCTGGGAAACAGGCCCAATGTGAGCAAATACTGATCGTAACCTAAAAATGAAGAGACAGGTGTGTCCACAGTATGAGAAGTATGGCTCCAAACACAATCTACCACAAATTGTTTAATACATTATTTTTTATATCCTGAAATTGTTTGATGAACTATTTTTAAAATGCTAAAATTTTTTGATATGCTATGAAGGTTGTTTTACTCTTGTTAAAATATTGGGTCATCACAAAAAAATAAATAAATTGATTGCCAATATAATTGATAATAACAGCATTACAGTAATATGTGAAATGTATTCAAGTACTCTGGAAGTGCTGAGTGTTGTCCTCAGGCACTGGGGCAGGGTGATTTGTTTTGCTTTGTATGGGCTTTGGGTTTACGCTTAGGCCCAAACCTGGGTCTGCAGGTGCAAAAAGAATGGGACAGCATGGTAAAAGCAGCTTCAGCCCTCCACATATTTCCATGAAGGTGAATGTCCCTCTTGGCCACAGGGAGAAGGTTTGGAAGGTGAATGTGCTCCTGACTAATTGCTCTCTGCTCTGGGATTTCAGTGGGAGCCAAACACACACAGTGGGGCTCGGGAGGAGGGTTGCTTTAGTAGCAACCTGACCGGCATGCCAAGTTTTTATATTGTTGTATTTATTTATTTATTTATTTTTCTTTTCACCCTGGGATGTGTTCTGCCAGCTCGCATTGCTTGGTTTTTTGGATCAAGCTCACCGCCCCTGTGTAGGGCTGCCGTACTGATCATTAGCAAATTAAATGCCAGCATGCATCACTGGATAAGTGACCTGAAAATGATCACGCGTCTCGAGTGGTTCGCACTTTCACTCGGCTCCATTCCTGTTTGCCTCGGGCTTATTGCTGGCTTAGTAATGTTTTGCTGTAAATATGTTTACCATACTGACGTGGATTGGAAATACACTTCAAATATGGTGCGTACAGCCATTGGTCTTGCAGATTAGCTCTGTGGTGTATTGAATTGTAAACTGCCCTGGAAATTTTGCTCTTTGCATTTCTCCATAGATGTGAAATAAGATATGCAAATGAGCGTGTTGCTTCTACACAAACACCTTTGAAAAACCTGCATCAAAAATTCATTGCTACTTATTATTGATGAGAAATTTGAAAAAGGGGAAAGAAATGCAAATAGGAGCCATAAATTATACAGACTGTGTGTTTTTGTAATATTACTACACCGTAAAAAGTTCATGTAAGCCGATGAGTTGTCACTGCAGTATTTACAATGTTGTGGAAAAAAAAAAACAATGTTTGTTCAGTAAATGGGCCAGTGGCGGAGTCCACTATAAGATGTAAGATTTTGTTGATGGGGGAGGGCTGTGTCACTAGCCTGTTATCATGATCAGCTGCATCTGAATAGGTGAATACAACATCCTTTCCTGTCCATTATCCTTGATTATGGATCTGGTAGTGGGGCCATGGGCCACAGAGTGTGTGAAATTGGGGCAAGCAGACAGGAAAAGAAAGTAAGTTTAAAAATTCTGACATAGCTCAAATGTGGGTTGCTACTCTTTTCAACAGATTATTTTCCAGGACATGTTCAGTGAAGATCTAGCTGGTATGGCAGACAAGGATTGTAGTCTACACTTATACCTACTGACAAACCAGTTAGAGCTGAGTATGCTAGGACCATTAACTGCTACTGACTCTTGTCAGTATATAGTATTTGGCCCAGTTTCCCTTTCTAAACAATGGCAAGCATACATTAAAAAAAAAAAACACTGCTCTTATCAAGAACTGAATTGCAAATTTTTGCAACTGAAGTCAGCATGCAAACCAGTTTAACATTATTCAAACTTTTAAAACAAGCTATGAAGAAAGTGTTCATTTATAAAACTAATAAAACCTACAGCAGGTCCCAGTCAGCAAGAACTGATATTTACAACTAAAGAGTACTATAACTTAGTATTCATGACAGAGTTTTACATAACAGAGTTTATGAGTTGCAGTGTCTTCTGACGTGCATGTGCAGTTAATATGAACCTGAATGTACTTTTTCAAATTGAAGTATCATTAATTTGGGGGCACTCTGATAGATAGCCCAGAAAGGAAAATAGTAGAATGTTGAAATAATTTTCCAGGACAGAACAAGATTTTCCAGCACATGTTGCTTTTTCTTCCATTTCCACGTGTTTTCCATAATTTGGTTTGTTGTTTTACATGTTTTACAGGATACATGGAAACTCTGTGAGTGTCTCTCCTTTAAAAAACATGTTAATCACATGTAACTGTGATTACAAATCTAACTGTTACTGGTCTAACTGTGCTCTTATTGGGTGGCATTGGGCATTTTCAAGCAGTGATTGGCAACACTCTGATCCAGTGGCTTTGGGCATTGTGAGATTGACAGTACCCTAGGCTAATGGCATAATGGCACTTGGGGGGAAATCAGATTTTGGAGTGGGGGTACGAAAATTTTGGCACCCTTTCTAAAGGGCCGTCCTATGCAACCACCCATATGGAAGTGCCAGCCCTGTTTGTAGTGATAGTTCCGTTTTTGCATCATAGTATATAGTGTAATTAGTGTAAAAAGTTTGAATGTAAAATGTTTAAATGTCCAAGTACAAAGGCTACATTACACAGTTTCAGTGGTGGTAAATAACATTAAAGAGTCCATATGATTCATTTTCCACTTACTCCACATTTTATGTTTATGAGGTTTATTGTACCAAAAACAGCCATAATTAATTTCAGCATGGCCATTTTTCAACCTGTTTATTCATACCTTAAAACCAGTCGCATTTGTTACTGTGCCCTGTTAGGTACATGCACATGACATTTATTCTGATTGGCTGCCCTGTTTTCTGCCTCATTCAATCTGGGGTTAAAACATTCCTTATAACTTCAGCAAGAACAGGCAAACTACCAAAACTGATCGAGGAAGGCTGAGAGGGAAGAATATGTTGGTTTTAGTTACAGGACAACTTAATTTCCATATATCGTCCTAAATAATGAGATTTGAAAATAGTACTTATAAGTAATGCATTGTACACTGGTCTGATCCTATTTAAAAATATATTATACTATTATAAAATATATATGACACAGACATCAGTAGAAGAAAAGATTTTTACTCATCATATTGTTTTTATTCAAGACATTTTTAAAATAATGTTAAAGCCTTATTTGTCACACCCTCATATATATGGAAAAGTAGTGCACGACCTTCAGCGTGAACGGGTGCTGGTTCCACATATCAGTTTCATTATACATTAAACTGTAAATGCCCTAAAAGAGGAGTAATATGCTCATGCAAATTCTACCTGACTGCATCTTTGTGAAAGACTTTGAGCCATTTTCTATGCAAAGGCAGACATTTAACACGCTACTTGCTGTGGCAAAACTAATCCAGCCTTGGTTGCCCAGAACGGTCATAGTACAATGATCACTGTTGTATGGCCGATCGAGCGTTTTGAAGAATCTTTTTACTATTCCTTACCATGTAGAACATGCCGTATTGAGATTAAGCACTGAGAATTAGCGAGCACTCCTTTGCCTCTGTGTCATGCTCACTTTTCAAACATAGCTCTAGTTTCTTCTAGCCGAGTGTCATGGCCTTTAGCCTCAAAATGTCACTGCAACTCAATATCTGCAGTACCTGTTTCTCCTAACAGTAAAAAAAATCAACATGAAACAAACTTTGTAGCAATAGAGAGAGGGAATGTTATGATAATTGCTAGATCATTGTGTTCGCAGAGATTTCGGATAGGCCTACACAAACCTGACATTTTACAGGAAAAATATTCACCTTGAACCTCTAGGCAAAAAAAACCCCAACAACTGAAATGCTTAGAAAGGCTTCACCTTCCTCAGTGTAATTCACACTGCTTGAGTTTATATTCAAGGTGGGTTGTTTGAGGTGGAGGGCCTGAAGATCATTAAAAAAAAACAAAAAAACTTGAATCTGAATTGAAATCGTGTTCTACACTATCAGACCTGACCTGATGCTGCTTGTGTGAAAGGGATCCATTAGATATTCCTTTTCAAAAGTAGAAGGTAAGAAACGTAATTTCTGGACAGTATGGGTGAAGTGGTAAATGCTTCCCTCCATCATATTGTTGAGCAATGAATAGTGAAAAATGTTGGCTTGACCAAGATTTGTGGGGAGCCTGTGGGGAGAGTTCAGCCAGAGAGGTGGTGGTTTTGTTTTTTTTTCCTTTTAAGAGCAATGTATTTGATTTACAAATAAAAGCTCCACTGTGCACTAGCTCCGGTGTCGCTATGCATGTGTTCCGGTGGGTGGTTTGGCCTCCCGGCCTGTTGGTGGCGGCCATTCCCCGGGCCGTCCGCCACACATGCAATGTTCAAATCAGGTACTGAAACATTATCATTGTATACAAGATCTTATCATGTGCAGTGTCATAGGAAGTTTGGGGCAGCTGGGTGACATGGTGGTTAGGGAGTTGCCCCTGCAATCAGAATGTTGTGAGTTTGAATCCCAGCACTGGTAAACATTATCTATATTATTTCTATAGTACCCCAGCATTTGTGTATATAGCATAGCGTTTTCATACTAAGGTATCTGATTTAATTTAGACTTTATATTCATATTGTTCTTGTCTCTGGGTCTCTCTCATTTGCATATCTAAATGTTATCTTGTATGAAACTTCCAATTAAAAAATAAAATAACAATAATAATAACAATAATAATAATAATAATAATAATAATAATAATTGTAGGAATGTCAGTGATCAGGTGGCAAAGATTCACAGGGATATCCACATTTTTTAAATACTCAGTGTCTATTTTTAATCTGCAGATCTAAGTGTCCTTGTATGTTGTTCCATTTTCAATTATATTTCCTTAATAAACAAAAACATTTGCTCTCCAGAGACAAATGGTTTGGTGTGCAGTTTCAGATGTTATCTCTGCTATTCCGTGACTGTGTACGTCCTCTCGGCCTATATGCCAAATACTGAACACAAACAGTCTGGGAAGGGTCAAAGTGAGCAATTACAAGGAGATTTCAGCCGCTTTCTGTTTTTTGAGGATGATAAAAAACAGCTTTGTGATATGATAACATGGTGCAATATGGGCTAATATATACGTATCTTTTTCTACAGCTGCACTCCAATTCAGATAAGGGTGATGGCTCAGTTCGGTACCTCCTCTCCGGAGAAGGCGCAGGCACCGTCTTCACCATTAATGAGGTGACAGGAGACATCCATGCAACAAAGAGCCTGGACCGCGAGAAGAAAAGCCACTATGTTCTCCACGCCCGTGCTATTGACCGCTTCACCAACAGAGCTGTGGAGCCAGAGTCCGAGTTCATCATCAAAGTTCAGGATGTGAATGACAATGCTCCTACCTTCCCTGATGGCCCGTTCACCGCATCCGTACCGGAGTTGTCTGACATTGGTGAGACAGTGTCTGTGTGGGTTAGGGGCATGGGCACAGAACCATTACAGCGGGGAGGACACAGCAGCATGGTTGGCAAATGTATGCACAAGAACATGCTTTCCAACCAGAGTTTTGGAACATAGTCTGGTTTAATGATACCTTTTTGTTCAAAACAGGCTAAGTTTCAAAATATGGGGTCCTCGGGGGTCCAGGATCCTTAAGATCCCTGAATGTAAAAAAATA
>JBBIGA010054891.1:0-12720 GCA_037576975.1 Alestes dentex
TAACCGTCGGCCCTCTAATTAAGTTCCACTATTTAACAATTAGCTGATGTCTCGCCAGATTGCAAAACTGCCCGATTGAACATTAGAGGCTGTAGATGTGAAGAAAGAGCAAAACTGTGGATCGTGGCCAAGCTAAAACCCAAATATTGTTTACAGTGGCACATTAATTCACCTACTAAAACACTTTATGTGTTACGAGTGCCTTTACAATGCGCTTTCAAAAAAGGTCTATCTTATTTTCTTTTATCTTACTCATGGAACTGTTTCTAGAACACATGAAGTGAAAGGAAAACAACTTTGCAGACTTTTTTGCTCAACTACTTGAGGAATAAAAAGAAGAGCATTGGCCATGTTATAACAAATATCCAGAGTATGCCATTCACTGCCAACAATAAAACTTTCTCAACAGATAAGTCTTCGCAAGTCAAGGTCGTCAAATATATATTTTTTTTACCATGTTTCATTATTTCACAAGTTTCATTATTTCACAGCATGAATATTTTTCACCTAAGGCTTTCCATTTGATGCATGAGCCCCCACCCCACCCCCAGCACCCCCCTCGTAATCTACGGTTTGTAATATTACATGAATTAAGGTCGTATTAAATATCCTGGCTATATCCCCTTTATAGAGTGAAGGAGGGGAATGAATAAAACATTCCAGTGCAGCCCAGAAGGCAGAATGCTGACGCAGCACCACGAAAATAAAGGCACAGAAGGCCTCTGTGCACCTATACAGCGCATATCTGCTCTCTTTCTACACACACCGGTGTGTATGTATGTGTGTATATAAGCATGTTTCCATTTACATATATATATATTTTACATTGTACATTTTAAGCAAATACATTCGTTACATGGACAAAACGCGACAGAAATGATCGCGACAGAAATCTTTTTTTTTTTTTTTTACCTCTGAGCTTTATTTTTACAGAGTGTCCTACATTTTTTAATTGTGTTTTTCCGAAAATATAACTGCAATCCATTTTATGTCTGTGTGGCACATCAGTAGGTATACTTGAAGTAGCCAATTTACCTCGCATTTCGCAAGTAACCCTCGGGGCAGAAATGTGTTATAGTTGGATGGTTTGGGCTAATTACGACCAAATGCACGTTGTTGTACTGCCTTTAGAAGTTTGCAAAATCCACACTGAAGGTGTGGTGTATTTCATAATCCCTTCGTTATAGTCTATTGGCTGAAACTGTGCGTGATGTCATAGAATCAATTGCAAATACCTCTAAATACAATTGCTGACATTTTATCTTTACTCTTCGTAATGACAATGATAACATTATGCGAAAACCAGATTGTAGCTTTGAGCATCTGCTTATTCCTAAACCTGTAAAGGGAGGCCTTGACTCTTTACTTGACGATCATTTTATTTGTGCATTCATCTAAAACCAGCTATTTCCCACAATCCACAACCCACGTATAAACTGTGTTAAAAATCCCTGTGAATAATTTGTAGGGAAAAAACAAGCAATCACAACCACTTTAGTCATATAAATAACGCACAGTTAAGCCTTTACCTTCAGTCCTGTTTGAACATTTTAAACCCTTTGCAACGTTTTCATGTGGCTTACCACAGGCTTTATTATTCATGTAATAATAATAATAATAAATATTATTATTATTATTATTATTATTATTATTATTATTGTTGTTGTTGTTATTATTGTTATTATTGTTGTTATTATTATTATTTAAAATCTTTATGGTGTTTTTTAAAAGGCTGTTAAATCCATAAGACAGAAGTTACTGTTTTCCCTTTTTTCTGGTCAGAAATGGAACCCAGTGGGTGGCACCCTCCGTAGTGCAAGTTCATGGGTGCACGTGACCCGGGCGCAGCCAATAGCGCGCGCCGCTGGTCTTAACTATGTTAAATGTCAGATTGCTATAAACTAGAAGCTCTTGCTCGGGCCCGCCGAAATGGGCGAGCACAACCTCCTTAATACCGGATTTGTGGGACCTTTGGTGAACATCCACACCGGAGACACGTTTTACCTGCCCAACTTCCGCGCGTCAGGGGGACAGCTGGCGGGTCTACCGTCACTCACGTACCCGAGAAGGGACAATGTTTGCTCATTGCCTTGGACTCAGTCGGAGCCGTGCAATGGATACACTCAATCCTTCTTTGGCAACACCGTGTCCCTGAACCCCACTTTCAACAGGGCATGTGAAATCGCAAGGCAAGAAGAGGGCAAATGCCTTTACGGTGGTCCTGTTGCTGGAGGTTCAGGTGGAGGTGAAGGAAGTCACCGAGAAACCTGCACCGACAATGCGAACCTCAAACGTGATGAGAGGGGGCGAAACGACTCCTTAGCGTCAGAACACGGACTGCAAGCGTCCAGCATGATGGGAAGCGGGAGGATATATTCAAAGTACGACTACGCTGAGCATCTAGCCCAAGACCCCCCATCCTGTCACTCCTTGGAGTCTGACTCGGGCTCGTCCCACAACGATGGGGGCAAAGCACCGTGCATAGTCCCGCATTCCCTGGCATCCCCCAGCACCCATGCATGCACCACGGCTCCGGGAGGTGGTAAGTAGGCTAGGGTGTCTTCTAACGTTTCCAGGTCCAAAGGTACTGTAGGTCCCCTGTATCTGCATCATCGCTTGCACGTTGAGATAGACAACCCTACCACTAGGGGAGGCATTAGAAAAGCGTTTTAGCCCCATATAGCCCTTTACAGAACCGTAAACGCTTATTGCACTATAAAAAACAGATATTGCGTGCAGTGAAAGGAGTCCATCTCCTGTTTCTGCAAGTCTTCGCAGTTGTATGTTTTGCCTTTAGTTTACTTTTCAGTACCTTAACCAAAGGCAACATTGACATTAATACGATGGAAGCTCGTTGGCAGGGCAAGCACATACAAAACTGCCCTGTGCTGAGACTCAAATCGTATTCCCTCACACAGCGGTCAGACCCAACACGCAGTGGGTTATGGCTGTGTCAAGCGGTGTGTCAAGTGGTGGTCAGGCTCCATTGATGTCTAAAAGTAAAAACAAATATGGCTACATAAAATACAGTGGGGGACAAATGGGTCGTACAGTCAAGCAATGCAATGTTGGAAGGAAGAGCTGAGTTGTTTCATAAGCAATACGTCATCACTAGCCAACCAAGACCATTACATTTGGTAAAAACAACTTGCTCTATAAAACCCCAAAATCCAACAAACAAAGGTTGGCTTGCGTCCAGTTTACTCCAGACAAGTACTTGTAACCTCGAAGCGGGGACGAGGCCCCATGTGCTGGACCACTGCAATGAAAATTATGGTGCATGTCCTATATGCTACGTCTTAATTTTTTTACTTTCATTTGAGCCAGTTGACCTTTTTGGCATGCTCGTTTCTTCGACCTTTATCTTCTCGATCTTCTCGTCAGGTGCTCCATGGTACCCTATGCACACGCGGACCCGAAAGAAGCGCAAGCCCTATTCCAAGCTGCAGCTGGCCGAACTGGAGAGCGAGTTCATGCTCAACGAGTTCATCACCAGGCAGCGGCGGAGAGAGCTCTCAGACCGTCTCAGTCTCTCCGACCAACAGGTGAAGATCTGGTTCCAGAATCGTCGCATGAAGAAGAAAAGACTGTTGCTGCGCGAACAGGCTCTCTCTTTCTTTTAGGGATAGAAATGGACAGGAAAAAAGAAAAACCAACAACATATGGTGGATGACAGGAAACTACACTTACGTTCTCTCTATAGGCTATAAGGCCGAATTAAATTTTTAGCGACAATAAACGTTTTAGCACACTTTGAAACTCTGAGACTGTAAAGAAGCAAGCGACCAAATGAGCTGTAATCATAAATTGTTGGAGCACGCGGGTGGTTGCTATTCTGATGCTTCAGCAAACAGCAGTCACTTTTGTCACGAGTTATGGACATATTTGTGCATTTCCAAATAATCACACGCGAATAGCATCCAATGGTACGGCATGTCACAGTACGAATTAATCTGATTTTTTTTAATTATATTTGCAAGTATTTCAGGCTGAAAGGAAAATATCGTCCATGTGAACGTTGTGAATTGTAGAAAAGCAACCAGCAAAATAGGTTTAATTCACCACCAGACTTGATGTTGATGCGTTGATTGCGTAAATTGTTTTCAAATTGCATCAGCACAGATGCTGCCAAAATAATTTTTTTGTCGAAATGCATTTTGTTGAATTTTGTTGACGTAAATATTGTATTCACATAGAAATATAAACGTCATAATCAATTCAAAATATCACTTTTTTGTTATTATTTTTAAACAGACTGAGGAGTTGGGCTTCGAAACGAGCGAAATCCTCATCGCAGCGTTCATTAAAATACACGCTAAAAAAAAAGAAAAAGAAACAGCATTAATGTAAAATGTACCTTGTTCACGCGATCATAGTTGATTTTAATGAAGCTTTTAAGGTGTTTACTGATAAAATCATCAAGGGAACGTTCACGGTGTAGGGCCAGTATATCTTTTAATACAGTTTTGCGAGTGCGCAACAACTGTCTAGTTTTAATACACCACAATCCGCAATGTAGATGTATTACATTTTATGCATCAAAACGTAGAAGAATAATTTAAGGTAGGATCAGGGAGGAGGTGGGGATCAGTGCATTCTTGGTGGAGGATTTTCAGGGTGAAGTTGGCAACCGGGCACTTGTCCTTGCTGCTATTTTGGATGGCGATATTGGTCAGCAGATCCTGGACACCAGACGGGGTTCACTTTTATTATCCCTATTTAACAGTAATTATTTACTGCAATAATACAGTTTGTTGTTGTTTCTCCCCTCGTGTACACTTCACTCCTTCTTTCTACTGCCTACTTATTGGCCACATAGGCGGGTAAACAAGCGTATCTTCAATTAGACGAGATTTATCGTAGTGTTATTTAGGTATACGCCAGGGAACATGACCATAACGCGCTCGTTGAGAAAGATACATGTTCTTTTCACGAGATCACTATGCTATTTAATCTCATGCCATGGATAAGAACGACCGAGTGAAGTTGTTGGCAGTTCCAGTTCTCGTTGTCTTGACCAAAAGCCATGAAGAGCCGTTTCTTATAATCTAACATTTTACGAGTTCTTACCCATTACGTCATAGACTGTAGTCTCGCTGTTGTGAATGTTTTGAGCACTTCATCCTTTGTGTTGTGATGCCATCGGCTGCACTAGCCTGCTCAATTGAAAAGCTTGCATCAGTGCATTTTCTTGCATGCGTTAGTAGCCTAGTTAAATGTTTAAGCTGCTCTTCTGTTTCGCTTCGGTCTTATCTGAGTTTGTTGTCTTTTTCTTTAAATTTAAATTGAAATAACTGTGACATTTGTTTCTAAGATGTGATCTTTGAATTTTTAATGTGAAGACCTTATTATTTGCCGAGCAGCACCTTCCGTTTTGTCGAATCAATACATATTGCAATGATTGTGTCCATGTAAACCTACTGTTCATGTCTATTAAAATTCGTCAGCGTCTCTGCTGTCCTCTTCGTTTATTTCATTCGTTTCGTGTCTGTGATGCACCAGTCTTACCTCTGACATTTTAGTGCATTCTGTGTCAAAAAAACTGGGCCTCTTCAGGCACTGCCTTCTAGGTCAAACAAATCGTTTTATGGGCTGTTGGTATGCGAAAAGATAACCCGTTAATCCTGTTAAATCCTGTTATAGTTCGTTTTATATGAACAGGCCACAGTAAGCAATGCTTTTACAAGACTGCAAAGAGGATGCTATAAAACAGCATATCTGCAATGAAAGTCTTTCTCCGCCGCAAGTCCAACTGCTTGACTCAATAGTTTTGGAGTGGTTATAGATATGCAGCAGTAGCAGATCTCTTCTTCAGACGCACTGGTCGAAGTATTCTTTCGGCTGGAGACAGAAGGCTGACTTTCAAGAACCTCAGCAGAACACTTTATGCCAAAGCAAGATCTAATGTGATTGTTCCTACTCTTCTGCTAGCTGCACTAAACCAAAAACAACAATGCTAGCAGCTTAGTGTAGAAATGAATCCCTTCCATGGCACGTTCTGCTCCGCAGGGACCCCAAGTTCTCTAAAGTGAATTGCGTCTTTAATGCTTTTGATGACTATACGTTTAGGTCCTTCGCTTTTGGCGGCGTATTCAAACTCCAATATTGTTTCAGATATGTGTAATTTGTGCTTTACCGGGCTTATGTAACCTGTGTGAGGATTGTAAGATTTTGGCCTTAGTAATTCGGTTTTCAGTTACGTTGGAATCTCCTGTGATCCTCTATAGCTCCGTTCGTCATTCTGGATATATTTAACATTTTTAAACATAGAAAACAGTGATTTCAGACTTCAACTTTTTTGTACTACATACTCTTTTGCATATTTTTTGTCTCTAAAAGCATACCTATGATACGGCTAACAAAGAGGCATATTATTATGGCACAATCTATGGCAATAAAATCCTAAATTCTAGTCACCAGAACGATTATAAAATAATATTTCCACCACACAAATCGACGACTGACTTAAATTCTTTAATCCATCAATCACAATCAAAGTTCTTAGTCTCGTTACAGGGGCTGGGAAATCTGTTTGTGTTTTAATGAACTTCCCTAAAAGTTATGTGAGAAATAAATAATTCATTTCCAAGGCATTTCAAAGGAAGAGGATCTTTTCAAACTTATTTTTGTTTTCTTTGGTCAGTCTACTGCGTGTGGCTTATGGCGCGGTTTTGACTTTGAGACAGACTTTGGTTGCTTTACAGCGGGGTCATTGATCTGTGACGTTGACGCAGACCTTGAATGTGGCAGTGGAGAAGAGGGAGGAGGACGCTGGCAATGAGGGGTGGGGGAGGCATGGAAAAGGAAAAGCAGAGGAAAAGAGACACATTCCTTATACAGTGATTTGATGCATGCTATAAACATGTATCTTCCCCGCGTGCGGACTAGTATTCTAGTGTGATTCCACATCCAGATGGCTTACAGAAGTGAAGAACTTTGAGAATGATTGTGTATTTTGTCTTTTTTATGCGATTTTTTTCTTTGCCGTGTAGTTAACACACACACACACACACACACACACACACACACACACACACACACACACACACATATATACACTGTGCCATTTCAGCTGTCATTTCTTAACCAAAAACTGCACATTTTTGCAAACGCCAATTATTTAACATTTGAGGCAACGAATGACTGCAATACAATCAATGCGACAGCTAGATAGATAGATAGATAGATAGATAGATAGATAGATAGATAGATAGATAGATGTACACATTTTATACACATTGCTCATGCTATACTTTACAAGGCTTAATGGAACACATGTTCTTGAAAGAAGTCCAGCCCAATAAAATGTATTTATTCGTTGCAGCCAGATTATCGTCTATCTATCTATCTATCTATCTATCTATCTATCCAACCATCCATCTATCCATCTATCCATCTATCTATCTATCTTTCGATCTACCTATCTGTCTATCTATCTTTTGCAGTTGACTATAAAAGTTACAGTGCTAATTAAATCGTGAATAGAATGGTGTTCAGAAAAGTCATTTAAAAAGACACACGTAGTTGGAAAGAAGGAAGAAGAATATAGGCGGATAAAAAAAATGGCGCTATTTGAACTGTAGGAGTACTTTTTTGAACAAAAAACTGCAAAGTAGTTTGTGTCTGATCGCTGATTGTTTAAAGGGTAATTGCAATACGATCAGTATGATAGTATATCCAATGTTTGAATATACAGAAAGTATAAATGTATATGAATATGAATCTGTCTTTCTTTGTTCATATATACATGTGTGTGTATGTTAATTGTTTAATTCGCCATATAAATACATTTGAAAAAAAAAGTATGTTGATTGATGATGTTTCTAAAAATCAGCATATCTTCTTTCCTCTTTTGTACTCAAATGTGAGTTGATTCATGTTTTCTAAACTGTGTTTGTGCGATTGTAGTTCATGTTTGAAGGTGATGATTAAAATGAAATTGAGTGTGAGTGAATGAATTTAATTTCTTTGCTATTATGTTCATTTTTGCGTCATTGTTTGAGGAGTGTATGTGTATGTGACAGAGAGACGGGGAACGAGAGAGTCCCCGCGGTTTTATATGTGATTCACATTGTGTTGTTAATACGGGACTCTGGTGTGTCCATATTAAAGGGTTTAACTGAATATAAACAGGCTTGTATATGTTTTCATTGGAGCACTGGGCGCGTGGGTCTCCGCGGAAATGTAACACTGTTTAATACCAGTTTACAAACTGAGTGTCCTTCGTCTCGTTGGAGAGGGCTGGAGACGTCAAAAAACTCTTCTTAAACGAATATTTAATCTATCTGGCCTTTTTGAAGGCCCCGTTATTCATTATGGTAACGGCAACTATTCCTGGCGATTCAATCTCGAGCCGTTGGGAATACAGCGAACATCAAGATTTAAGATTTAAGCGTAGCAAGTACACATTAAAGTTGTATGTGTACATATATATAAAAATATAAAACACAATTACGCTTATATAAAATCCCAAATGCACGTTTCAGATAAAATGGTTGCTAGTGGATTTTATTCATGTTTCCATTTTCCTAGACAGATTCAACGTGATGCAGAGATGCAGACGAAATTAAGGGATTATTTTTCGTCTGGTGTTCTGGGGGTCTCGTGATATGGAATTTAACAATGTGTCCGTAACTATAATTATTGAATCTTTATATAAGACAAAATTCAGCTCAGGGATATAAATAAACCGTTATTTTACATAAACTCTAATCCACCCGTAGCCTATTTCAGACAGTTAGCCTATTTCAGAAGCTAAAAACTAGACCCTCATACATAATTTGAACCGTGGTGTACGACACAGAGCATACACACACAAACACACGCGCACATACACACACACACTTTAACCAGCTTATATGTATTAATAGCATTTGATGTACTGCAACTACTTCAGCAGTAATTTAATTTATTCATCAATAGTATTTATTATCCAGTTCTCCTTCTGGCTACAGTATTTTGTATGTATAGCATATCGTATTTAGTACAGAATATTTTCTGGAGAGTTTATTTTGACTTTACATTGTACTTTATGTGGTTCTTGTGTGTTTGCGTGTCTGTGCAGCAATTTCCTCGGGGACCAACACATTTTTCGGACTCTGATTCTGATTCAAAAATAGGTCACGACTGGATTAGAGTTAAGTGATCTATACCCACACACAAACCCTTTGTCTATATTTTAGCCTCTAAAACCGTAAAGATAGGTTAAAAGATACAAGTACTTTTAACTGAACGGTGTGACGTCACCCTCGCTTAGCTATATGTACAAATGTAAAAAAAAAAAAAATCCCACACCGCGGTTGTTTACATGGCCTGGAATAAGCGTTGTGCTCTTGTCCAGAGCCCATAGGCCCCAGTGGGGCGAGCGATCAAGGTCCCCGGCGTGCAGGCCGTCTATGTGGGCGGGAACCCACACAAATTGAAGGTCAAGTTAGTAATCGCCTTCCACGGGACTCTGATTTCGAGAAATCATTTCGGGTAAAAGGTGGTGGGGACCCGGACTGAGGAGAACCTTTTTTCTTTTTGTTGATAAGCCTTGGTCGGCTCTGTTTCATCTTTAACGTGGCGAAGATATAAAAAGAATGACTTACAGTGCTGTTAGATGGCGCGCGACAAGCCGGGGGGGAACTTGGAAGGACGAAATTGTTTTGCAATAAGAATAAAGAAGATGTCATACGTTCAAAGTGATCGGAACGTCAACTTCAAAAGCAGGCAGCCTCCCGTGACCCGAGAGAACACTGTCCCGAGTCCGGAGAGGAAATTAAACGTCATAAAGCCAGGGACTCAATTAGGCCCTAATGCTTATGCAGTAGGAAACAAAAACGGATATTCGGTAAGAAAATGCAGATACTATTTCCTCTCTCATAAATCTATTTTATACATCAGATACCACGTGGAGGAAAAAACAACACTTTACCTCTTGCTTTTTTATTTTCTTCGTTTCGCACAAATTGCGGCACATTCTCACAGAGCTAAAAGTAATTTCAAGAAAAGAAAATAATCATACAAAATTGTTTAGATGAGGAAATTTTTCTTAGCAATTGAGAGGGATAAACTACCTTCCTTTGTCTCTGCTTGCTAGCTCCCCAAGAAAATGAACGCCTGAAGACACGTCCGCTTGAAATTAAATTGGATATTTTAATTGAATACGCAAATTTCGATATAGAATTTTTACTTAAGCGACAAATCAATGAAACAAACTATGCCTTTTCTAGTGTATTTGTAGCACTGCATTACTATTAGTAGTAGTTTATCGTGATGATTTTGTGGTGGTTGGGGGGTTTGTGGTGGGGAAAATTATCTGTGTTTTGACAATTAAATTTCTTACAGCGATACATATATACATATAGGTAAAATAAAAATATTGCAAGAATTCCACTACTACCGCACTTATAGCGCGTATAGTCGCCTGTATGAAAACGGACACTAACAGATGCTGCAGGCGACATGCAACCTATACCTAAAATGCGTTCTATTTTCACACATTTTCACTGATGTTCATATATTGAGCATTGTGTGTGTGAGTGAGTGATGTGGTATGGTAATTCCAGGGCAAAAGAATAAAGTGGTTCAGTAATGACAGTGGACAGTTGACAGTGTTTAAAGCTGAACACTGAATTAAGAACAATGACAATAAGACCATCACTCGATGGCACAAGCCAGTGGTGTTACCGATGGCTCCTTTGTTGACGCTCGAGACTGTTCAAAGCTCATACAACCGTATTTAATAGCCTGGCTTACATCCAATTAAAATGATCGGAGCCATGGGGGGGGGGCAATAACATTATTTAACACGCTTGCCACGTTTTAAGGCTTGTTTCAGAGCCGATTAATGTGCAGAGAGGGCGTTCAGCAGCTAGCTTGACCACCGTTGAGAGACAAAGCTCGAAAGGCGAAGACGGAGCTTTTCATTTTCAGTGTTAATAATTATTTTTAGTAAATTTAAATTTGTTGTAATTATCACAGTTTTTGTAATAGGTCAAAGAGCGACGAGGTGTTACTCGTATTCCAAAGAAACCATGTCGTAAAATTTGCTTCCCAAAGTGCTTTCTCCCTTTAAAACTCAGACTGGCACATATTTACAACTGGCCTGTATAACTCATTCTTTCATTCTTGCTGTAGCTTCTTCCTGCCAGGTATTTGGATTGGTGCTCGTTTTACTTGGAAGGCTAAATTTGAAGAAAATGCTTTATTTAAGCTTTATTATTGCGCTTTTTAAAATACCTCGTGTGAGCTCCCTAGTACAATAAATACTCGCTACCATCCATCTACTGCTTGTCAAATCTTTCAAATGGTTCATCCAAGGCTCTTGGAGTCTCTCAGTGAGAGGGTAAAGACACTGGCCATCATTAAGTGAGAAAAGGAAGCGCTCTGGAGCTGCAGTAGCTGCATTCGAGGAAAGAGAGAAGGGCCGCTTCATGATCATGTCCGGTGGGGAGAACATAAGGAAGAGGATTTTTTGTTTTTGTCTTAGCATAGCTAGTGTTGGTGCAGACATCAAAAAATCCTTCACTCGGTGGAGCTGAAGAATCCCCTTGTTACTCAGTTGTATTACAGTAGCGCCCATTCTAACGGTTATGGGTCTTATTTTTGCGCTTATTTTATACATGTGTTTCATTTAGAAATTATTTTAAAAGGCAAGAGAAGAAGCTACACGTTCATCATATGTAATTAACTGTGTATGGGTCGAGCAAAACATTGTTTATTTATTTTTACTTTTTCTTCACGTTAGAAAATGACTCGTAAACCATTTGCGATTTTTATGGCAGACTCGTTCCTCCCAAGATTTTAGTGGTCAAATTCAAGGGCTGTCTGGATGGCTGTCTGGTTCCTTTGTACTTGATTGAAGCCGTTCAGTCTTTAACTGTAGAAAAGAGGTCATTTGCACCAACTCCCCTTCGGTACCTTTTTACACTTTGGTCCATTTTTAGTTACGCAGGTCAAGACGACGTCTGTAAGTAAAATTTCGACTCTGTGCTCTGAATTATTTTAGAAATGTAGTTTCCTTTTAATATGAAAGGGTTGATGTTTTGTAAAACAATAGGCTCGGTTTGAGTTCAGTTCAGTTTCTGGTTAACATCAGTCACTCAGACTTTCAGGAAACTTTGTTATTAGTGAAAGTAGCAGCCCTAAATTTAGTAGGTTAAAATACATTTGTAAAAGATGTAATAACATTTCTGGCCAAACGGGAGGAAGGTCGTATGTGGTGTGTAGTCTAATGTGTAAGGCACGCATGCCATAAACATTCTCGTATATCACGTGGAAGGAAAAATAACTGTTAGGCAATATGAGTTCGTCCATGTGAGAGACAGAAAGATTGAGAAATATTGCTGCATTCTTCTAATTTGCGGTGTAGGCTGCATAGCGCATCCATATATTGCACATGTATTTATTGCACTCCATATATAAGCCCTTTGGTAAGTGCTTAAAAAAGCATGGACTACTTTGCATGGACTGCTATAGCGCGGTTCGTTGCAAACCGCGCAATAGGCAGGCAGTTCAGTTATTTATTCAGTTGATTATTCTCTTAGCTTTTCTTCCCCCTGTTTTTCTTCATGCCGTTGGCTGTGAGGAACGACAAGGTTTATAAAAAATCTTGAGTTTTCCATTAGTTGTAAAATAGGCCTAGAAGATGGTGCGCAAAAGATCACACGCAGAAATTATAACTGTACCGTAATTATCTTTCAACTTATTTCTTATCTATCTAGCTATCTATATATA
>JBBIGA010054901.1:0-12720 GCA_037576975.1 Alestes dentex
CTCTCTCTCTCTCCCTCTCTCTCTCTCTCTCTCTCTCTCTCTCACACACACACACACACACACACACACACACACACGCACACTTTCACACATTAAAAATAATCTCCCACGTTGTGTAAAAGTGTCACTGTGATCGACTGCACTCTGGCTGACTGCTGCTCGTGCGATTATCCAGCCTCACATCGGGTGCTGTGATTGACAAGAAGAATGTGTTTTAATTAATTTTACACATTTCATTTCCATCTCTTTCTTTTTTCTGCGAATGCCAAACGACATTTTCCAATTATGTCCAAAAAAAAAGTACAAAACAATTGATTTAGGTTTTGTATGTTTTGTACAGCCATAATACACGCAGAGTGATTAATGCAAACTAGCCAGTTTCCTTTTTCTCTTCCTTCTTATGTTTCCTTTTACTTTTCCATTTTCCTTCTCACTTCCATCTCTTTCTTTCTCTATCTCTCATCTTGCCCCCCTCTTGCCCTCTCTCTTTCTCTCTCTCACTCCTTCTTTCTCTGTCTCTCTCTCTCACTTTCTCTCTATCTCTTCTTTTTCTTTCTCTGTTTCTCTTATTGGCTCATCCCCTCTCATTCCCTGTCTCTCGCTTTCTCTCTCTTTCTCTCTCTCTCTCTCTCTCTCTCTCTCTCTCTCTCTCTCTCTCTCTCTCTCTCTCCTGCTTTCTGTCTCTCTCTCACTTTCTCTCTCTATCTCTTCTCTTTCTTTCTCTGTTTCTCTTATTGCCTCCTCCCTCTCATTCCCTGTCTATCGCTTTCTCTCTCTTTCTCTCTCTCTCTCTCTCTCTCTCTCCTTCTTTCTGTGTCTCTCTCTCTCACTTTCTCTCTCTATCTCTTCTCTTTCTTTCTCTGTTTCTCTTATTGTATCCTCCCTCTCTCATTCCCTGCCTTTCTCTCTTTCTCTTTCTTCTTTTTTTCTGTCTTTCGTCTTGCCTCCTCCCTCCTTCATTTTCTCTCTCTCTCTCTCTCTCTCTCTCTCTCTCTCTCTCTCTCTCTCTCTCTCTTTTCCTATACGGCTGCGCTTCTTTGGGCTCACAATTTCCTCCTCCGCTGCCCAATAAGAGGAGGGCTGCTCAGTCACCTGTCAGCATTCTGTGTTGTGTGAAATGTAGGTCAATGGGGAGGGAACCGAACCCATAGTGAGAGGCAAACTTGTGCAGGCAACTCAGAGTCACGCTCCTTTACACCTCTCCACTCCGCTTTCTCTCTCTGGTGACAGTCCCTGTCCAGGCAGAGCCAGACACACTTAACTGATTTGATGGCCATGTCCAGTTTTCCCCTTACTCTAAATGTAGTAGATCAATCCAGACATGTTTGTTGTCTGGGGTGCACTTTTTAGTTTTGCACTGTAACTATAAGGCTGATGTAGCCACAGTTTGGCTTCTAGTGTGATAACCAATAAGCGCTGTGCATACTGGACATCCGAATGATTACACCTTTTCCTCAAACCTTGTCAAGTTGCTTTTGCTCGTGCTGATTCCTACACTCCTTCTGTACAGAGGGACAAAGTTTGGGCCTAATTTAGGCCTACTATTGCTCCATACTTTAAGTTCATTATCATCAATGACTAAGTGTCACATAGAAACCACAGAAGTGATTCCGTTTGAGATTACTTGACAATGCAGCCTAGTTAGGAGGAAAGGGCGTGAGTTAGGCTTAGCTACTACTTGCTAGCTACATTAGCCATGTAGGTACAGTGTAAGAATCAAACGTTGGACTAAACATGTCTTGGCTGACTAATGATAATTGCTTTAATGCTTAATAACTAATACAGTATTGGATCTAGCATGTTATTGAACATTTAGTGTTATTGTGTGCCTTTTTGATTCTACAAGAAGAAATGAGTAGAGCATTCTCTCCTGGGTGATGTCCCACTGTTGTCTGTCTTTTCTTTAAGAGAGGGCATGAGAAATTACAGGATCCTCTGCTATAAATCGCAGGTTTGTGCTTGATCCATGCACCCAATGGACTTTCACATTCTGACAGTGCTCCACCGGCTGCCTCTTGAACTGTCTGCCACACTGCAGGAGCCGTCTTCCAGCCCCACAGCCAGCTATCGCATCAAAGCAAGACTCACAGCATTTGGCTGTTTGCCTAAGAGCTGCACTTTATTTATTGTCACTAAAGAGGTCCAAAATGTCCAGGATGGTTCACAAAAATCTGAAAGCACTTAGTGGTGTTTTTTCATCACTCCAACTGATCCCAAAGATGCTCAATGGAGCAATAATTTCAGTTCATTTCAAAGAAGTTCGGTGGAGCCTTATTGCGCCAAATGTTTCTCAAGAGCGTGTTTAACTGATATTAATCTCTGGAAGGCACTCAGTGAAGTTCCATCACTCCAAGTAATACAGAGAAGGTGTGCAGTGGCTTACCTCCCAATCTCATTCTAACGGTGCTCAGTGAAAGTGACCATTCTGTCATATGTGAACACAGCACAGCACACAGTGTGAACGAAATCCTTCCTCTGGATTGAACCCATTCACCAAGTGAAGCAATGGGCAGCCAGGAACACAGTGCCCGGGAGAGAAGTGCGTGGGGACGGAACCTTACTCAAGGGAACCTCAGAGGTGCCACTGGGGGTCTTGGGAATCAAACCCACGACTTCCTGTTTGCAGGGCAAATGCCCTAACCCAGGGGTGTCAAACTCTGGTCCTGGAGGGCCGTTGTCCAGCACAGTTTGATGGTTCTCCTCCTCAAACACATCCACTAAAGCTGAGAATTAACTGGCGAGGAGAACCAGGTGTTTCTGAGCAGGAAAATCACCAAAACCTGCTGGACCAGGGCCCTCCAAGACTGGAGCTCCACACCCCTGCCCTAACCACTAGGCTACCAGGTGCCCCAGTGGAACTCGTCCCAAGTGTATCAAAAAGGTGTCCAGTGAAGCTTTACTTCCCCATCTAATCTCAACAGATCTCAATGGATATTAATCACAAAAGTCTTCATTGGAATTTCATCACATCAACTTTTGTCAAAGGTCTTCAGCGAAGCTTCATCACTCCAACTCATCTCAGCGGAGGGTCAGTGGAGCCCAATCATTCCAGTACATCTCAAAGGTGTTTAGAGTAGCTTCAGTACATCAAAGGATGTGATTCCATTGCTCAGTAAATTCAACAGAAAGGATGTTTACATCCCTCTTACCAACGCCTGCCATTGTGCATGGTGAGCTTAGTGCTCCAAAGCTCCAGCACTCCCATTCTACTATGAATGATATTCTATGGAGGTTTGCAAAGGTGTGACAACACAACACCAGTGTCACAAATGAACGACCTTACAGTAGCTGGATCCACTAATTAGAAAGACTCGGTGGGCAAAAGTTTTGCCATGAGAGGTTGAAATCAGTTTGGAAGCTCCAAACCTTTGGGTTTCGAATTCTGCGTATTTTTTCCAAGCTATCACCCTGCACCGGTTGACATTTGGGAGGACGCTTGCTCATTTTAAAAAGCCTAGCATTTCAACACGCCTACCAATGTTTCACCACAGCAGGAGAAAGAAATGCTACTGCTGACCCAAACCTGAGCTTTAAGAACAACATGTTCCATGTTGAAGAAGCAGCATTTGTAAAGCTTACATTGCACATAACTAAGCATTAAATAGGAACACTGATTAGGAGCATCATTTAAAGTGTAGCAAAGTGACACACCATTATGGTCATTAAAATCATTATGACTAAAACTTGATGTAGGTTTTTTTTTTAATTAAAACAGCATTTTTTCCCTTTTAAGAATGATGGACTATGTAAACATTAAAGTCTGCAAATGTACTATCCATTCCAATTTTGTCTTTCTAGTTGAACGTCCGATTTAGCAAATGTTTTCTGCTCAAGGTGGCATGGCAAGAAGCAAGAAGGTCCTGAGTCTGATTCCCTTTAACCCTGAATCGTTCTATAGACAATAGAATAAAGAGTAGAATAATAGATTTATTTGACAGTTATACACAAATGCAAGCAATATAAACATAAGAGTATATTCAAACTATGTACTAAAAGTATCTGAATATTTACAGTGGAGAATAAATTTCGGCATTTAACAGACCAAAGCAACTTCCGTTCCCTAACTACAGGGGGCAGTCTCCCTGGAGCAACTTGAGGATAAGAGTCTTGCTCAGGAACCCAGTGGTGGTATGTTGAAGGTAGAATTCGAACCCATGACCTCTTGGTCCAGAGGCAAGCATCCTACCCACTAGGCCTCACTCACCCCTATATGTACACAGCTGGTGCAGATGGTGAATGGTCATGTGCTTTATAGAAAAAAAAGGTGCAGAAGGAATTATGGGATGGGGAGTGCTGTTGAATGAATGTGAGGCCCGTCCTGGTTGAGGACCCTTATGGTCTGAATTTCATAACCTTAGCCATAAGGGAGATCCACTGGGAACTTTGGTTTCTGCTCACAGTTCAAAAACAAGATTGACAGGCAAATTGGAGATTGAGTGTGTGAGTGTTTGTCTGTGTGATGGACTGGCAACCTGCCTTTCACCCTATGACCACTGGGATAGGCTCCCAGGACCCGGGAAAGAATTAAATGGCTGTTTTTTATTATTACAAATAGTTAAATGGACTATTAGTAGAATAAATTGCCATTACACCATATGGACTTCAGTGACACTGCATTTAAATACATAGACTAGGGTGACCAGACGTCCTCTTTTCCCCGGACCTGCGTCACGTCATGGGCATCTCTCATAAACTAAAAGTCCAGAACAGCTGTCCGGTGCACGGCCATCGGCCCGAGATGCGGCCAAGATGCGCATAAAACATCTCTGCTGAAATATTAAGATTGTCCTTCACTAGAAGTAAGCGGCCTAACCCAAACCCTGAAAAACAGGTGTGTCCCAATACTTTTGTCTATATAGTGTACAGTTTTTGCACTGGTGTTTATTAACTTTTGTCTATATAGTGAATATGTCATAATAGGCTCCATCTGTTCACCCCAGCCAACAAGGACTAGTGCTACAGAAGTTAGCCTTTCATTAACTTCAGCTTGACTCTCCTTTGTGTCTCGTCCCGGTTCAGTTGCTCTTGGCCTTTGGGTGTACGGTGTTAGAGTTGCTGCTCCCCTCCATTTCCCCCACTTCAGTTCCATTTTGCTACATATCTTGCAATTAAAGAAATTCAACCAAAAAAACAAATACTAAAAAAAAAAAAAAAAAAAAAATAAATGTGGCTGTTGAACAGGCTGTATCAGCGAAACAACAAACTCTGGCTTAATTATAGCAATTCCATTTGACTACACAGCATACCTCAACTACATGTGTTCTCTGGTCATTTGCTCTTGCAGGTTCTTGATACCGAGAAACCCATTGTTTTCTAATAGCGGTTCCTGCCAAATGGAAGTTAAAAGACAAACAGGTTCAATATAATAAATATGGATATTAAGCTGCAAAAACAATTTGTTTTGCACTCATTGTTTTTGCAGTACCCTACAGTTATCCTCTTATCCACAGCAGTTTGGCCCACTTCTATCACAATGAGGGCTGTTTTTTTGAATGAGGCACAATACAGGGCAGCCGATCAAAGGTCTGAGAGAAAAAGAGAGGTTGAAAAATTAGGAAAATAGTAAACTATGCACGCAAATGTCATAGGTGCACCTCTGGACACACAAACACTAAAAATAAGGATGTGGGCTTCTTAAAATGTGATAAACAAGAATTTAAAACATGTAGGGCAGCTACTAAAACAGTTGCTGTGGTCATTCCAGCCCTTTTGTGCCACATCAGTGGCTAGCCTGGCTGAGAGTGTGTGTGTGTGTGTGTGTGTGTGTGTGTGAGAGAGAGAGAGAGAGAGAGAGAGAGAGAGAGAGAGTGTGTGTGTGTGTGTGTGTGTGTGTGTGTGTGTGTGTGTGTGTGTGTGTGTGTGTGGTGTGTATTACCTTTAATCAGGACTGCACTGTGCAACACAACAAAAACCCTTTCTTCCTCATGCTCCGGAAGCCAATCGGAATCTGTGTGCATTCACAAAGCTGGCGGTGATAGGTGCTGAGAGAGGGAGGGAGAGAGAGGGAGAGAATGCATGCTGGTCCAGGGGATAAGAGATAAACGGCCGCTCTTTTTTTGTCCCTATCTCTCCATCGGGGTCTGGGTGTCCCTCACCGCAGAGCAGAGCACAGAAGAAAGGAGATGCAGGGGGTATTGTCCTGGGATTCCTAAACCAAGGCCCAAAGCTCTAACCTTCAGAGCAGGGGACAATGCACCCTGTCGGACTGAAGACAGATACGGTGGGCGAGAGAGAGAAAGAATGGCCAAGACAATCAGTGACCGACCACAAGATGTACCTCACACAGAAATACCCAGCCTCTCTGCAGGAGACGTGCTAGAGAGGCAATTCAGTGAGGCTCTTGACATCGTTTTCACGAGGACTGTTCAGTTCTAGTCTGAAAGATTGGTATCAAAGCTCAATCCATTGTCATATCACTCAAAAGACAAAATTCTTGTTTTTTTTTTGTAATCTTTTATCTCCAATGTAATCTTTCACATACACAAAAGTGTAGTGTAGACTTCTCAAAATGTCTTCTGAGGTTTGACAACTCATACGAGGGGCCGGGGTCTTTGCCTCCATTCCTACACATGTCTCAGCGTTGCTAACTAGTCCATCTAGCCTGCTACAGGCAACACAGCTCTGTAATTTACTCGTTTCAATTTGTTATTTAAGCATTCGCAAATGTATATTGAGCTGCAAAACATATCAGCTTATGAAGCACATGACAGTATTTTTTCTTCTGTTTTTTATGCTATACGCCTAGTCTGCTAGCTGGCACTGTGTCTTGTCTAAAAAAAAAATTGTAAAGTCAAGCTTTCAACAAAAGTCTGCAACATGGTGAGCAGCATGGTAGCAGTGTCACCTCACACAGCAAGGTGGTCTGGGGTTCACTTCCCGGCTGGGTGCTTCCCCGAGGGTCCTTCCTGTGTGGAGTTTGCATGTTTTTTCTGTGTCTGCGGTTTCCTCTCCCAGACCAAAGACATGCACATCAGGTTCAATTGCCCTTAGGGTGGTGTGTGTGTTTGTGCATGCATGTGTGCATTTTAAATCAACAGCCTATGTCTTACCTGATTTGGACGGTTTTCTGACATCTTGTATTGTGTATAAAAGCATTGGCTTGGATTTGGTATCAGCAGGTGTTTGTCTGCACTATTTGTTTGCTCAGCCTCTTCATCCACCTTTAACTACAATGTGTTCAAGCTCTTTTTTGATCGAAGTATACATTTGTTGTTTTCTACACCTCCCCGGCTCTCTGCAGCGCCAGCGATTAGGGGTGTTTCTGTTGGATCGATGCTGATGCCGTTCTCTCATTAAGTCATTTCGATCTGTCAGAGCAGTTGTCACTCCGCTGCTCTCCTCATCAGCCCTGAGCTGATCTGAAGGTTGCTGACAGCATGGGCTTCCCCCCCCCCCCACCCGCCTCTTCCCCCCGCTCTTCCTCTGTCCTGCTGGGACGTGCTCTCAACGACAAGCTCCTAAGCCTTAAGGGAAGGGTCATGCTCTTACTGACTAAGCACTTGAGCTTTGAACACTGAGCTACGCTGAAGTAATGCTTAATTAGCGAAATCCGTAAATATCAGGGGCGGTTGAAATACCACAAAGATGCTAAATAAAGCAACTAATACTTGCTTAAGTTCTAATTTAATGCTTAATACTTGAATTAATATGAATCCAAGCTTTAGCACAGGTGCAAGGCAACTACTTTTTTTTCAATGCTGAATTAAATGGACAAACCCAAAATGATGATAGTAACACTGTGCCAAGTGTAGATCCTTGAGGAGCCCCTATTTGCTCAATATAAACCTTAATATGCTGGATCAATACATAGTAATGTTATAAGAGTGCAATGTAAATTTAATTTGTAAATCAAAAACACTACTGTTGGTTGAGAAACTGTGTGAAATTGTAGCCTGTATCAGTAAATAGAGAAGAGCAGTGACAATGACACTTTATTTGGATGATCCACTGTACATTCTTTGTAGGTGCTCACCTTGTCCTTAACTACCGTTAATCTGTTATTAGTCTTAAGCTGAAAATAAAAGCTAATACTAAATGTATTACTGTTGATGTATTACACTGGATTTTGCCAGTTTGTTAGCAATTAAAGTCTGTATCTGTAAATAATCTCTGGGGTACCGTCAAAAGTGTGATCATTCTAAGCAAAAAAGCATAGAGAATCTATAGAGAACCACAAATACATCATTAGTGAGTGGTATATAAGTTAACACTTTAATCCGTATTTATGTGTTCAGGTTTCATGGTGTGTTATGTGGTACTTCTCATTTTTGTGAAGTGTTCTGAATCTGAGCCTAGAACTTTCAGTTTGAGTTTGCATTGATGTGCACCAGGGCTGAGAAATGTAAGTAGAAAAAGTGAAAAAAAGACCTCAAATTTGAGCAGAAAAATTCCATAGAGCAACTTAAAAATTAATATTGAGAAAAATGTGAAAGCTATTAGCCTTGGCAGATGTATAAATACGAATATAAATATATAACAGATTTCCTGGAGACCAAAAAGACTGGGGCTCCTGACTGAAGAAGCTAGCTGCCTTCTTCAGTCCTTCACAGTTGGGTCTCGAGAGGGTGTATATGTAAGAAATACTGTTGAACCAAAGATTTTGTGGTATTTGCGAAGATATAAGAATCGATAGGAAAAATAACACTTAGGTAAAAATCACAAAAACGAACTTTCATACAAATAAATTAAGTTCATATTCCTGTCAAGGTACCAGCAACATGCACAATAATTCAAAGAAATTCAATAAAGATACATTTGAATCTGTGCTGACAACTGAAAAAAAACCCAAAACACTAACAGTTAAACTCTTTTCCATATAAAGCTTCTAAATCACACAAAGCAGAGACTGGAGGGCTAAGACTGCAAACACCTAATTTCAAGCAACAACCAATCACATTTCTCATCTAAAACGATGCAGACTCCCCATTTGACTGGGTAGACCCGTGATAGGCGGCTCACCATGAATATGCATCTATGAGTAATAGGTAAATGTTGCTAATAGAAATGAACCTTCCTCCTCCAGCTGAGGGTGATTATGTTTTTAATTTGTTTTTTGCTCTTGGCAAAATTCAGTTTCTCTGGTTGTTCCTGGAATCAGAGCCTGATGTGTATTGCACTGACAAGTAACTGCTGATCACAGAAGGGTGATCTCCAATTCTCCTTCCTTCTGAAGTTGTTCCCTGTCTTTCGTTTATGTAGTCTGCTCACACACACACACACACACACACACACACACACACACACACACACACACGCACACACACACACTGCACGACACTTTCTTCTCCTCCTCTCAGTAGTTTCTGTCATCTTGCTTTGTTTTAATGAGATTTAGTGGATAATAGGCTGCTGGCTCCTGCTCATTGATCCAGACGAGCACATCTCCCAGCAGCTTAAAAGAACCAAAGCTTGCCACATCGATTGCAGCGAGCGAGTCCCCAGCGAGCACACACAGATAAACTGTCTTGAGCCTTCTCTTCTCTTTCTTCGCCGATGTTCAGAGGGCAAGGCTGTCTCTTTACGTGCGGCGTACCTTCGTTCTGCCCGTCTGCCTCTCTTACTCAGATCACTGTGAACATCAGTGTCAAGCAGAGAGCTGCGGGACCTCAGTGGAAGTGAGAGGAAGGAAATTTGCGGGCCGCTCGCTGCATAAAGCAGGCTTTTCGACTGCATAGGCTTTCGATCTCCCGCCCACATTCATGTTACAGAAAATGTATGCTAGTAATTCCAACAGGGCCATGTGGAGACCTTCAGAGTGGCAGGTGCTTGAATGAAGGCTGAGGGGCCAGTGAAAATATTGTGTGGGGGGTTGCTCATGGGCTTTGTTTTTTGTCACTGGGGAAGGACACAAAATTAAGAGCTGCTAAAAGACTAAGATTCAGTCTCCTGTCTTATCACAGACATGAAAGGTTTTATTTTTTGTGGACGGGTGATATTGAAACATTTTGTCAAGGGGGGGGGGGATTTTGAAAATTGTTGTCAACTGGGCAGAGGATGCAAATTTTTGTGTACGTTGGACACTAGCCAGACCAGAGTGGGCATCATGATTTTGATATGCGGGTTAAACGTAGTTACACAAATAATTATGTAAGGAATGACAACTTTTTTATGTCTGTACTGACAGCTTTGAGCCTGAACTCCTAAGGATTTGCAGCTTGCTTTGATGTCAACCAACCACAACCATTTCATATATTTATAGCTTTTATATTTGTTTCTATATTTCTCTTTTCTATTTACATGTGTGTACATTCAATTTTTATGCAAATTCTGTCACTGTCAAATTATCACAGGCACTTCACTGCACGTCATACTGTGTATGGTTGTGTTTGTGAAATTTGATTGTACTGCAGAACAATAACTTTTCAAGAACAATAAATTCAAATCATGGTAAAATTCTGTTGTAATGGAGCGACAAGTGAGTGGCTATGTGTGAATATTTTTATACACTAGGTTACTTTATATGATATTCATGTATATGGTCTCAGTGTGTATTCTGTAATCATACTCTATGGCAGTTAGATGTTAGTCTCGCTTATTGAAGTGCCCATGTGCAGAAGGTAATGATGCGGCAGTGTCAGGGGCAAACATTTTGGATGTGAAGAAGCCAAAGAGAAGTGAAACTTGATAAGGAGGAATCCAACCTTGCCTTGGTAAACTGGTTTAAAATCGGTGTGAGCGTTTGCTCTGATAGAGCGTATGCTCTGTGTGGTGAAGAAAAGGTCACCTGAATAAACTCTCAGAGATCCAATTGTTGTGTTTATCCAAATAAATGACATTTTTTTTCTGACATCTCGGCATCAGGATCCTAAACAATGTGTTTGAGGGACTGCCAAACATCACAAGATCCCAGGAGTCAGACCTAAAGAAAGGGAGGATGCGATGCGTATTCGACCCAGTTATATTATTATTACGGTAAATAATTCGCTAATCCTGTTTTCTAATGTACTTAAATAGCAAAACAAGGTGGCATAAGACACTATCGATTGTGTGGTTACATGACTGCTTTAGTATTTTCACTGTTAGTCACACAACTAAGACTTTTTCCCAAGGACCGGCAGTTCCAGTGAAATCCCAATGGCTTCATCTCAATGTTCCACGTATCCGATGTTCCCAGGGCACTTTGTTTGCTCAGTGAAATCTGTTGAAAAACAGTCCTTTGTATCCAGAACCCTATGTTCCCAAGGCTCTTTGTAATTTTGGAAACACACCTATGGTCCTTGTTTCCTCAATTACATTTCCTCAACATTACAATATTACAAAAAAAATACAACATTAAAATATAACATCCATACTTATTTACACACCTATATATTCTGGAACATCACTCAAACAGATTATTAAATTTCAGTCTGGCTGTACTTTTCAGTGAACAAGATTAAGAATGTCTTCTATTCATGATTTAAACTGAACTTTGCAATAGTAAAGCACTAAATGACTGGGGTATATTTATGACAGTTGAAGTTTTCATGGAATTTATGGACTGGGAAGTGAGCAGGAGGTTTTTGAAACTACTACATAAAACTCTTTTATATTACTTAGAAAATTAGGAAAATTTGGTGTTCCTATTTAAAAACATGTATATTAGCTGTGATTTAAAAGCTTTGATTTAAAAACATGTATATACTTTGGGGGTATTTTAACTTTTTGTGATCCTATGATCCTGACCAGGACCCTAAGAACTCATAGAAAATCATAGCTTCTCTTTATGTCAAACTGAGGTATGCTTTATCATATAAAGAACTGGGGGAATTTAGGCCGCATTTGATTAAAGTCCCTAACTCTTAATTCCTCACCTTTCGACCAGGACAAATCAGAGAAAACGTCCCCCTTGATTGAGAATACTCTTAACCGAGGAACCACTTCTCTACTTTTGAAGGAGATTTTATTTAGATCACTCAACAGACAGTCACAGTAGTCAGTTAAATCTATAACACTGAGCAAAGAGCGCTGTTTGAGAAGATAAATAAATCATTGTAATGATTGGTGGAGAGAGGTCTCAGCTGCGGATAAAGGTTTACTCATTTCAATCAATTTCACAAAGATATCCAGTTCAGAATCAGGATTAGGCAGACAGGTATAGCAAAGCAAATCCAGACCCGAAATCAAGTCAAGTGTATTTCTATGACACATTATCACACACAAAGCTCACTGGATGTGTTTAACAGACATAGAATAAAATATATAAAAAAAGAAGAAATACATAGAATACATAGCAAATCAATAAATGAAGATTGAAAGTGCAATAGAATTGCTGGTATGTAAAAATCCTTTAAACTTTCATACAATAGTCATACAGGAACAATGAATATGGACGTGAGCAGAACAAGTAATCCAGAAAATGCAGAGCAGAAGTCAAAAAACTAGAACGGGAGTCTCGTAGGCAAGGCTAGAGCCATGAATCAAAAATCAAACAAAGTCAAAGATCAAAAAACAGCCAGAGCAGAACGTCACAGACCACTCAGTACACCAAAGAAGGCAATACTTCGCAAAAAACCAATCTTTAAATTTTGCTAGAGACAAAAAAATACTCAGTATTACTCTTGGTACAATATTACTGTGTGTAATGTGTGATTTTTCTGGGCCATTATTACCGTATTTCTTTTTCAATCAGATTCATGAGGAATCGACCTGGAATGGTGTTTAGTTAACAGGTGTTCTTCGTCAAGAGTTCATTAGTGGAATTTCTTGCCTTCTTAATGTGTTTGGGATCATCAGTTGTGA
>JBBIGA010054912.1:0-12719 GCA_037576975.1 Alestes dentex
CCAAGAGTGTGCAAAGCTGTCATCAGAGCAATAGGCGATGTTTTCAATATTAATCTACAATGTAGCCAATAATAAAAACAAAGGAAATCGCTGAATGAGAAGATGTGTCCAAACTTTTGACTGGTGGTGTATATATGTATATATGTGTGTGTGTGTGTGTGTGTGTGTGTGTGTGTGTGTGTGTGTATCTAAAACAATAATTTGTCATATGTATTATAAAAATGTAAGTACCTATATGTATTAATAATGCATATATGTATCTATGTATGTACCTACGTATGTATGTATGGATGGATGGATGGATGGATGTAAGAACTATGTATTTAAATGTACCTCGAGCATAACCCTGATCTTAACCCAAGTAGACGAAGAAGTTTTCTATAAGGATAATGGCCTTAAATGAATGAGATATTCCAGTAATGTATTAATAAATCAGTAATTCTGCATTGTTTTCTGTTTAATTCCTGATGATCTTTCTACGGTAAGAATATTTCTCTTACAGAGCGGAGGGGTGTAGTATTTGGAGAAAACCTCATCTTTGGGTCGGTCAGGGTACAGGAACAGCAGGTGGTTCAGGTCACTGATGCGGTCAGCAAGAGAGCGAATAGAGAAGTCTTTGGTTGTGTAGGGCATAAGGTTCCAAACCATTCTCTCCCCTGCAGAAACACACACACACACAGAGACACACACAATAGAGTCCATGCTATCTCTGTAAATGGTAATGATGTGTAAGGCAAAGAGGCTGCTGTGACATTCATACACAGATGTAAACCAGTGCCTCAGACTGGGGCTGCACAATTGTTTTACATACAACCATTTCAATGAGTGCAATATGACATTGTAAAATCTGGAAAATATGATGAATGCAGGTTTTCTAAAGCTAAGCTGAATGTGGAGAAAAGCTGACTTGCCTCAGTGTGGGCCTCAGAACTGCACTACACAGTGAGATCTCAGGTAACATGCAGCACTTGTGTGTATGCTGCTATGATGCGATGTGGTTCAAGCTACGCCTTCATTAAATTTTGGAAAATACCAGTTAGATGTGAGTGGACATTAACTGACTAAATACTATGAAATAAAGATACACTTCCGTTACAGACATGTTACAGAGACAATTTGTCCAAACCGGAATCATAATTTCTGCCTGGAAAACAGCTTCAAACCCAAGAGCAGTCCAATCCGGTGCCTCTGGAACACAGTGGGTTTAGATGTTCTTTATGTGAGCTCAAGGTCAGAAGTAACCCATGGCAGTGTTAGGAGCTATGTGCCATGTACATGGAGATGTAAAAGTTTATCTCCCCTACATATATATGTAAGGGATAATATAAACACTTTAAGACGCCGAAGAGCAGTGAGTTAAATGTTCCGTTAAATTTACTGAAATTCGAGCAACAAGTGGCCAAGTTCTCCTTTCCTGTTCGAACTTTACTTCTTCATTCTTTATGCAATTTGGACGTTTTTTTTTTTCTGTGGATGCACAATGCAACGTGAATAAACTACCATCATGTTTTTTTCCCTCTAGCAAATGCACAATGGCCCAATTAACTGCAATTTACTGCAACTGATTAAATGTTGAGTGCTAAGAGCACTGCACACACTTCTCATGACAGCCTTCAAATGAAACACGGAAAACATGTTGTTTTCAGGTGCTCTTGCTTGAGATACACTTCTTATCCAGAAATAGCTGCTGTTCATTACAGTCTCATTGTGAGCAAGAGGAATAGAATTATGGTCCGACCACACAGAGCTGAAGGAATTCTCCTTCGTGAGAACAAAGCCCTTCACCCGACCAAGCCCAGAACTGGTCCCGGGACTCGAGTATGTTGGTATGAAACTTAAAGGTAAGAGGGGTTTTGGGCAGTACCTGCTTTGTTGGGGTTTTCTGCTACCCATGCGATGGTGATGCCCCCGATCTCTGAGTCACTGAATCGCAACAGGAAAGTTCCATTAGGTTTGGACATCAGCATGTCCTGCGCCTGCTGCTTATTCACAAAGCCCAGGATAGCCCTGAGATACACAAACACAAACAAAAACAACACAGTACTGAGAGGTAAAGACATTAAATAAGGGCACACAAATAAAGGTTGCTTGGAATAGCAGGACGAATCCACTAGTTGGCAGCCCAGGCAGTCGAAGGTTGCATCAAATACATAGGCAGAAAAAATGTAGTGTATGTCCAGGAGTAAAGTGCAGAAAAAGATTTTTAGCCCAACATGAAATCCAAAGAACTTTACTGGAATAGAAATATTACACAAAATGAAACCAATTCCGCTGCAGGTTCTGTAAAATTACACTGAACCAGACAATATTTTTTTTGAAAACCAGACAGTGTTGGTTTCAGGAACCACTGCTTTAAAAGGAAATAACTACCTGCAACCCAACCAATGAATAAAACTCAAACCTGCACTGTGCATCAGTCTGCAACCATGCAAGCGTATCTCACTGCTACTAACAACTGCCACGCAAACACGTTTCCCACCAGACTTATTAAGACACTGCACAGAAGCTCTGATAGCCCTGAAGGAGAAGATCACGCAATGTGTGTTGATTTTAGATTGCAGTTTACTTCAGGTGGTCCGCGTAACTCTGGAAAACGGACCTAAGGCTAACTCAAATAGAGCAAAAACACTCGCGCCATGCATATCTCACACCTCAAAACACACCACCTGCTGTTAGACCCCAGTAGCAAGCAGCTAAAATACTTTACTTTTCACTGATGCTCCTTAATTGTGTTACTAACGGCAACCAGTCGACTGTTTTTCCGACGACTAGCGAACTCCTAAAAATCTGAAGCCATGCAGCCCCTTGGATGGCGGATGCTGCAGATGCTGCTTTGAGATGCTGGATAAGTGAAAGATGACATTATGTGTGGTTCCTTTTTGTTCGGTAAAAACTGGACAAAGGAACATAAGCAAAACTTTGAAAAGATAAAACATTACATTTTATGTGAAAAGTTAAATAAAAGAAAAAATGGCAAAATTACAAGCTGTATAATAAAGATGAAACGTGCTAGGGTTAATGACTCAACATGTATTATCTGTCACCATAATCAGTCCTTCTCAGCCCCTCATTACGGCAAGGACATGTAACCAAAGGCGTAAAGCATTATCAACTAGATCATTATTGTGTGTGTGCTGCCTTTGCACACCCAACCAACTACATTAAAACCCTGTGGCTCCAGTGGAAGTTTACGTGAGCATCCAGGTAAAGCACACACTGTTTGGCTCCAGTCATGACTTCCAGTGTGCATGAAGTTAAGGGAACAGTTCAACCTTACATACAGTTCAAACAAACATCAACCATATTCATTGGTAACAATGACTAGAAATGAATAGTTCCTGAATAGCATGATGATATTTGAATAATGCTAAATGGTCACTATTCAGTTTCATTCAATGTTAGCCACATTAGCACTGCTCCTATGAGTGCGCTCATCACTGTCAATAAGAAACGCCTGGTGTAATCTGATATTTCACTAGTGCGGAGCTTAAAAAAAGAAAAACTACCAATCCACAAGACATTTGTGTCTGTATGGAGGAGGTTGTATCATTTAAATTTGATAAAAAGTTATAGTGTGTAGCTGATGTGCAGAGAGAAAAAAAACAAAACCTTTTTGTCACTTCTTGACGCTGAAACAAACAGAACAAATCCGTGTGTGTAACCAGCGTGTGATTTGCCCCAGGGTAATCGAGGAGTTCCCTGTGCTCCAGTGTTGGCTGCTTGCCAACTTCCCTCACCCAAGCGGTGCGGATAACGTTTGGGTAACATTTCATAGTGTTTTATAAAAAATCTAAAAGGAAATCTAAAATGTTCTACAAGAGAACAATGTAATGATCTAATCACATTTCATTAATTATGTGATAATTAAAGAAATGTGATTAGATCAGAACATCCATTCCGTTGTAACATCGGAATGGTCACAACCATTCTGATGTTACAACAACAATAATACATTTAGAGCTGTTGAGTAGCCCACCTTCATTGCCTCCCCCCCTCCCCAATTCCGAAACACAGCGCTTTTAGCCGATGCTAACCTCAAGGCTCTATTAGGCTGATAATGGTGGGGCATGGGGCATCACGGTGCCAGTGCAGATAAATCGCTATTTTTACACCATTAACAAGGCTCAAAGTAGCTCCACACTTCATTTCTAGAATTCCGAGGACCCTGACATTTAAAACGAGACACTGAGAAATTTGAAAGTGCACAGGTAGTCAGCGTTGCTAATATTTCTCAGTGCAAACTTATCTACATTAGTTAATCAGGTCCTCATGTTAATTGCTAGTTATTTACTGCGTAATGACACTTCCAGCAATTCCAGCAATATTATATATATACATACACATACATTTTGTAAATTGTGGCCTATTAGCAAGACATCAGGGCCATTTACAGCAACCAAATGCTCAGTTAAAACATTATATACTGAATATATACTGAATGACAGTTTTAGTTTAGTACAAACACAAGTACATAATCAGGGTCATGTTTAGACAATGCAACAAACTAATTGATTGAGTAATGAGTGATTAATGCAGGTGTCTTCACTGATGCAAGCAAATGCTTGTCGATGTAGTAATTGCCTGGCATTGTGATCATCTTAACTAAGGCATTAGCAGTTTATTAGGAATGCAAATAGCTCCCCTGTGTAGGCCAGCCTGGCCAGAGAGAGCAAGAGAGAGAGAGAGAGAGCGCAGTCCATGAAGCCCGGGTAAGAGAGCAAGTTGCTCAATGAGGAGTTAATGTAAACTGACTGAACTCTGCCTGCCATCTCTTGTGTAAGCCCCAAGCCAATCATTATTGCTGTATAAACAGAATTTACCATTCTCAGTAACGTGCATTCTCAAAAACCCAGTGTACACACAATGAAAGCAAATAAGGAAATCACCTTTAGCTTACTTTGAGCACCTCTTAATTCTCTCATTCACTCTTTCAACAATTCAGTCTCGTTCCCTGTCTGCCGGGCAGTGTTCCATCATTCATCAATCATCTACAGTGCGTTCAGCACCATACTATTACAGGTGGAATTCACCCAGTCATATGATGTTCATGATGCAAAAAAAGTATATGATGCAAAAAACTTCATTCAAATTATGCACTTCTTTTTAAAAAAGGAATAAAATGTTACTGACAGTTTTGCTTATCACAGTATTTAATTCAACCAGTAATTGTGTTGATGTAATATTTAATTATATGTACTGAATAATACAATAACATTTGTAACATATAATATTTTTAATCACAAAACCTTGTAAAGTCAGTGTACAAGAACAAGACAAAATATTAATGTCACAAAATGTTATTCTTAGTAATTTTGGAACATTTCTACTGGTCCATTCATAGGAAAAATTCACACAGTGTAAAGGTCAGCTGGGATTGTAAATGACAGCTGCCCTTTACAGAGTGTCAAAATTTGATCATGAATGGAACAAATACAAACATTCTGAAATATCCTGAAATAAATGTAGTCCCTAATGTTGCTTCTTCTAGAGGTATAAAGTTGTTCCAACAGCAACAAAATACAAAAAAAAGTGCAAAACTTTTTTTCAAATTGTATGAAGCTTGTCAAGCTACTTACCCGTCGTTCCAGTGAGGCTTCAGGTGTTTTTTAGTGAGCTCCATGACACCGTCGAACCACTGCCAGAACGTGAAGTTCCTGCCCGGCAGGCTCTCCTGGGGACAAACACATTTATACACTTATGAGGGGTTTATTAATGCTTAATAACTTCTAATGCTCTCTGAGCATGAACACGGCCAGCACGTGTAACAGCCTGCTGTGTGTGTGTGTGTGTGTGTGTGTGTGTGTGTGTGTCCCCAAATGTCCCAAGGATGAGTAAAAACAGGACAATTTTAACCTTATCTTATAGCTGGTGAAGGAAACATGATCTCAATAATTTAAAAAAAGCTTTGGTTAAAACAAGTAAAAGATTCAGAAGATTTCCTTTTGCTTGGTGAGGTTTCGATTAGGGCTGAACTCAGGTGAAGCCATTGCATTATTGAACTACAATAACACAGAACTATCCCACAAAGATAGGAATACAATGTGTGTTTGAGAGTGAGAGAGAGATAGAGAGAGAGCGAGAGAGAGAGAGAGAGAGAGAGAGGGAGAGAAAGAGTGAGAGAGAGAGAGAGAGCGCGAGAGAGAGTGAGTGAGAGCGAAAGCGAGAAAGAGAGAGAGAGAGAGAGAGTGAGAGAAAGAGAGAGAGAGAGAGAGAGTGAGAGAAAGTAAGAGAGAGAGCAAGAGAGAGAGAGTGAGTGAGAGAGAGAGAGAGAGAGAGAGAGAGAGAGAGAGAGCATGTGCATGTGTGTATAGGGGTAAAAAGTGGAGTTTGAGGCTTATGAAACACAGGCATGACTACTGGCTACATGAGGGCATGTCCCTCTTTCTGATGTTCATTCGCTTTTTAATCAGTGATCTAGGGGAGAAGTCACAGCACAAGAGTGAGGACATTAAGCTTCTCTCTCTCTTTCTCGGAACACAGAGTCCAGACCACAGCTGACATATCTACCAACGTTTTCTGCATCCATCAGGTTTTATAGCTTATATACTGTATATATACACGGAATCTATATCCATCTGTTCTGTCTGTCTGCTGTGTGTAGGTAGAAACACCATTCAGCCATAATATCTGCCTATAATTGTTTAGATGCCCATCATGCCAGCAAATCCGTTCTGACCTGTCGAATGGATTCCTGATACCTTTCTATTTCAGCCACAGTAACTTCGTCAGCAATTTGTGTGACAGCAGGTCTCCTTTGGGATTGGACTAGACAGGCTAGCCATGGCCCCAAAACACAACTTACAGGACTTAAAGGATCTGTTGCTAATATTAAGTTTTAAAGTCATCGCCAATTGTTATATACAGAGGGTATAGAAAAGAATCACCCCCTATTTTGTTGCTAAAACAAAGCACACACAAAAAAACATTTGTTTTCCACCTGTATTTACTCAATGCAACTTAAAGAGATGATAGCAACAGAAATATATGATAGCAAGCAAAAAAAAAACTGAGATGGATAAAGGATCACCTTCTAAAAAACATTCGTAAACTCAACTCCATTGCCCACCAAGCTAACTGACCGCAGCCTGTGATCAGTTAAAAAAAAAACAGTTATTCCTGGAGCATTCCAGTGCTTGGTAGGTAGTGCATCTGAAAGCATCAATCAACAATGGCTGGCAAGGCACTGCAAAAAGATCTCAGGGATAAAGCTGTGGACAGGCACAAGTCAGAAATAATTCTTTTTGAAGGCCTTATCAATGCCCTGGAGCACAGTAAAGTCTCTCATTAAGAAGTGGAAGGTGTTTGGTACTACTAGGAGCCCAGATCAAGCCGTCCCTCCAAACTGCATGGAAAAGCGAGTAGGAAACTGGTGGACCCAGTTCCGGTTAAAGCAGTTACAGACATTTGTGAGTGGCCATTGTGTGCATATAATCACAATATCACAAGTGCTCCATAAATGTGGCTTATATGGGAGGGTATCAAAAGAGACCTTAATCAAACTATTTGGCCGCAACACCAAATGGCTGAAAAACAATCCAGAGAACACCATACAAAGAAGCCCAGACCTACAGTAAAGCATGATGGTGGTAGCACCCTGTTGTAGGGGTGTTTCTCCGCAGCAGGGACGGGGGCACTTGTCAGGATAGAAGGAAAACTGAATGGGGCAAAATGCCATCAAATTCTTGAAGAGGACCTCTGCCAGAAACCATCATCCAACACGACAACGACCCAAAGCACACGGCAAAACTAAACACAGTGGTTGAATGATAAAAAGGTGAATATCCTTGCATGGCCTGTTCACTGAAAATCTGTGGAATGATTTGAAGATTGCAGTCCACCAAGGGACACCCTCCAAATTGACTGAGCTTGAACACTCAGGGCAAAAATTAAAGCAAAAGCTGGTTCACAAAGTACAAAATCAGAACCAATGACTCTGATTGTCTGAACACCTTTCCCTTGGATGTTATGCACATATATTTCTGAACCAACAGAAATGGTCAAGAATGACTTTTATATGTATACTTTTATATGTTTTATATGTATATTTAAGTACTCAGTCTACCTATCCACCACTGAACCATAATATGAAATGTATGAAGTAGTTCTGTCAGCAGGCATTTTGGACCTTGACTTTGAAATGTGTCAATAGAAAAAAAAAAAAAAAATACCCAAAGCCATGCATGAATTACACAAGTCTCTGTCCTGAGCACTGCCTGTTCGGTGTACCGAAACACAGCACGAGGCCGTTTCAAAGGCAAGCACTGCCTTAGGTCTACATTTATAAACCTGCACCATCAAAGCACCCTCGCTCGGTAATCATAAACCATTTTAATGGGTGGCAGACTGTTGATCAGCCTGGCCAACAAGCACTGCATGCTTGCTGAGGTAGAAAAATCACTAATATACGAATGCTAATATTAAGAGCTTCAAATAAGTGAGTATGGTTTAGGATTAAGCCGTTTCTGAAATGGCCAGCAGGACTGTTGAGTAATAGGAGCCAGGTCACAGCGAGGGTCAAGCTCATGGAATGGTACCTTTCACACTCGCCTTTTTGCGCTGGAGCTGACCCTCCGCTGTCAAGGTTTTCAAGTGAGAAAACATGTTTCGAGGATTCTGTTCTTGGAAGTAATTGGACAGCTTCGTATCCTCGTTCTCTGGCATGGTGATAAGTCTGCATTTTATGAGTCTGCTGGCATCATATTTTAAACTGATGGTATTTTATTGCTTGGTATTATTTTCCATGATTTCTTTTCCTCATTGTATTTTCTGGGTTTGCCGTTTATTCATTTTTGTTTTATTTATTTTTTTCTAATTAAATAACTGCAGTTTATGAATATTTTAATAGCAAGAATTAGTCCTTACATTCTAAACAAATCGATAATAGTAATAAATAAAGCAATTAGCCTGCTGTCTCAAATGATCCATAGTCTCAAATGATCCATAGCCCAGAACTTGCGCTTTAAGAGAACCACAGTTCCTGCCTCTTTTAACTGCATTTAGGATTGTGAGGTGTATTTTATTTGGATGCACTATGCATGCTACACACTGCTCTTTAGTAATTAACTTATTTATCGAATACTGATAATGACTGAAGTAATGTAAACCAGGGGTTCCCGATCTTTCGCAATTTGTGGCCCACTCAAGTGACCCCAGAAGCTTTAATTGACAACATTTCTATTAATACAAATAAACAAACAACTCCATAAAATAAAACTCAATCTATGTAGCTTATCAATTTTTACTTGACTGTATAATAACATAACACAATAAACACTAAGTCCCCCACCATAAATGACACATGCCTTGTACTTGCACAGTAAATATAAAGATAACTAGCTAGCGCTTTACCAGACTAATCAACAACCTCAAATTAATATCATGTTTTGTTTTTGCCAGTAAGGATCACAACATTAATAGCTGTTGTATGTCTTAAATGTTACCATGATTTAAAATCAGCCAACAGCTCCCAGGAATTACAGCTGTTTACACAACAGAAACCACTGATGGAAACCTCTTACAACAAAACTGTCAGTAAGGATAATGACATTTACATTTATGGCACTTAGCAGACGCTTTTATCCAAAGCGACTTCCATTCCCCGACTATGGAAGTCGCTTTGGATAAAACTTGGGGTTAAGGGTCTTGCTCGGGAACCCAGTGGTGGTATTCTGAAGGTTGGATTCGAACCCATGACCTCTTGGTCCAGAGGCAAGTATCCTACCCACTAGGCCACAACCACCCCATTAGTCTTACAATAATTATAAGACTACTCATCAAAGCAGGGCATCAAATGTATCAACATTGCAAAGACCCATCCCACAGTTTATATTTACGGCATTTAGCAGACGCTTTTATCCAAAGTGACTTCCATTCCCTAACTACAGGGTACAGTCTCCCTGGAGCAACTTGGGGTTAAGGGTCTTGCTCAGGAACCCAGTGGTGGTATGCTGAAGGTAGGATTCAAACCCATGACCTCTTGGTCCAGAGGCAAGTATCCTACCCACTAAGCTATCACCACCCACTGAGCTAACAATCACAATATTGTGACGTGCTTCTAATGGTGTTAATCCGTGTGTGGATGATGCAATCAGTGTGTGAACCTCTTACCCTGTTAAACTGGGACCAGGTCATGGTCATGCTGCGGTAGTCCTCAGGGTTGGAGCTGGAGCTGCTGAAGGCTTTCTGAGCGAGGAACACCAGGTTCTCCTCAGATAGGCCTCTGTTCGACTGCACCTCTGCTCTGTATTTCATATTAAGAGCCTCGCACAGCTGTGGCCAAAGGACCTTGTCTGGCACTATGAAGGGAACTCGGCCCTAAGGGAGGAAGCACAAACCAACGCACATTTTGAGAAAAAAAAAGCCTTTAAACGATATAGAACTGACATTATGTGGAGGTTCTTCAGGGTTCGTCAGACATTTCACTTACAAAATGGACTTTCAAAATTCATGAAAGACTGAAAAGGGCTTTATGGATTCAAAACTGGTTCACCCTAGAACAAGGCCCCTATTTAGACTAGACTAGACTGGCCAACCGGCTACATAAACTTTTAGCAGCAGCTCTGATTTCTCTTCCTTTCACAATATGGTCAAGTTGGTTGATAAATTAATCAAAGGTCAAGAGTTTGTCATTAGTGCTATTTAAGGTGCACAACAGCCAAAATTAAAAAAAAAAAATGTAACCATTGCTTTATGTGTTGCAATGCTTACTCACCTCCTAGTGGTGCTACACGGTCATTAGAGGAAGCATTTCACATTTAAAGAAATGGAAAACGCACTTTTGATTACATATTTTGAAGCTGGGAGAAACTTCAACACCTTTTCACAATAGCTAAGAAATACAATTGCACACTGTTCAGGAGGACCCTGAGTTGAGCATTGAGTTTTATGTTAAAAAAATTGAAAATACTGTAAATTCATTTCAATTAGAGCTTGAATTGAAATATTTTATTGGAATCTAATGATAAAAAAAAAACTGAAGCATCAATTTTCATTTCACTTTGAGGGATTTGTGATGGACAAAAACATGAAAAGGATACAAAAGCATGAATTCTGTCAAATTAATGAAGTGCTTCTTTTCCACTTGAGTATATTCAAGTGAAGTTCAAAGGGTTTTTAAAAATGTTTTTTTTTTCCAGTGCAGAGACTTGACCATGACTCATTATCAGAATTATCTATTGATAAGTAGGAGCAGAGCACATCCTGTATCCGCAGAACGGGGCAATCCAAAAGAATGAATCACAGGATGAAATGCGTCAGGTGTGAAGGTTACAAAGTAGCAGCGCTAAGAAAGAATACACATGGTTCCAGCAGGTTTTTGACATGAGCTGTTATTTGCTTCAGGTGGTGGGTCAATTTCATTTCGAATGAACTGGGCATGAGGCATTTCTTTCAAAGAGTAACTGACTTGTGGCTTTAAATTTACAGAGAAGAAGATGTCAATGTCTTTAAAACACAGAAATGCTTCATGGTAACTCAGTTGGCGCAGTTACTTTGTACTTCCCTTGATACCTTGATTAGGATAAGCAGCTCAAATAACGAATGGATAAATGCTAAAAGTTTCATTCCATTGGTTCTTCAATATGAGAGAAATGTAAGAGAGTACTAATGGTGTAATGCTTCACCCTTTTCATGGTCTGGTTTGGCCGTCAGTTTCTGTGCATGTTTCAGTTCGCTTCAAGGTTCAGCTTGGACAAAAAAAAACTTTTAAGCCTTTTTCTTCTTGTCCAAAAGTGGTGCCAATATGCAGCACAAATCCAGTCTTATAGTCTTATATACTGTGTTAAGAATGTTTCTTGCATTATCAGATGTAGCAGGAGTGTTTCCATTTAGCAACAGTCTCTTTTACGCATCACCTCATCTGAAGTCCTGTAGCTCCAACACATTTAACCTCGATCCACATATTAAGGCTTGAGCACATATTTAACTTCAATCAGAATTTCATGGCTCGAACACATTTAACCTCGATCAGAATCCCACGGCTCGAACACATTTAACCTCGATCAGAATCTCACAGCTCGAACACATTTAACTTCAATCAGAATCTCATGGCTCCAACACATTTAACCTCGATCAGAATCTCACGGCTCGAACACATTTAACCTCAATCAGAATCTCATGGCTCCAACACATTTAACCTCGATCAGAATCTCACGGCTCAAACACATTTAACTTCAATCAGAATCTCACGGCTCAAACACATTTAACCTCGATCAGAATCTCACGGCTCAAACACATTTAACTTCAATCAGAATCTCACAGCTCCAACACACTTAACCTCGATCAGAATCTCACGGCTCGAACACATTTAACTTCAATCAGAATCTCACAGCTCCAACACACTTAACCTCGATCAGAATCTCACGGCTCAAACACATTTAACTTCAATCAGAATCTCACAGCTCGAACACATTTAATCTCGATCAGAATCTCACAGCTCCAACACACTTAACCTCGATCAGAATCTCGTGGCTCAAACACATTTAACCTCGATCAGAATCTCACAGCTCGAACACATTTAACCTCGATCAGAATCTCACAACTCAAACACATTTAACCTCGATCAATATCTCACGGCTCAAACACATTTAACCTCAATCAGAATCTCACAACTCAAACACATTTAACCTCGATCAGAATCTCACGGCTGACCAAAAAGGAGATTTATGGATGCGGTGAAAGAGGACATGAAGTTAGTTGGTGGGAGAGTTGAGGATGCAGCA
>JBBIGA010054933.1:0-12500 GCA_037576975.1 Alestes dentex
AGATAGGGCTAAGTGGAGACAGATGATTCGCTGTGGCGACCCCTGAAGGGTAAAGCCGAAAGAGAAAGAAGAAGTCTAAGATGCAATGCCTATGTTTTGGTAAAGGAAACTTGAAAGATAAAACTGCATCTAAATGTTCATTCAATCTCAGAAAGAAAGATATTTGTGTTTCACTGTCCTTATGTTATTTCTAGATGCAACAATTTATCAAGGACAGTACTGTGTACACTAATCAGCTATAACATTAAAACCACCTGTCTAATATTCTGGTCCCCCTTGTGCCATTAAAACAGCTTTCAACCATCAACAGCAATAACAACGACGCTGTAACCTGATCATCAATGTTCCTCAGTTCACCTGTCAATAGTTTAATGTTGCAGCTGATCGGGACATTATGTCAAGGGACAATTTAACCCCAGTATAAACAAACACATTTTCAAATATTTAGTTTGGACCCCAAAGTAGAAGAAAGTTATTTATGAAGATAAAATTACTGTTATTTTGATACTGTGACCTCAATATCTAAAATAATCAAATGTGTGTCAAATATTCATATGTTTTACATTTTATACAAAATAGTGTCAAGTTGACCCCACTGATCCAAACAAAATTTGTTCAGGACATTGAAATCATGTTCATTTTAGAGTTACCCAGAATGAGAGTTAAACAGGAAAAGCTATATATTAAAGTTGACCGTCTGGTTCTAATTTATGTATGATACTGTTAAAAGTGTGCTCAAGAAAATGGAAACTTACTGGTGATGTTGGGTTCTGAATCTAATGTCTGGTTTATTGTGCTGACATCTGAGAAACAAAAAAACATTAGTGTTTATAATTCATGTCATCAAATTTTGGTGTAGAAATCTATCATATGAAATAAACACACTACCTGCACAGTAGGCCATTCTCCAGTAGACAGTGGGTCTGACAAACTCATACACATAGTAGTTATCTGGACATGCTTTAACTCGTATAGGGGTGGATTTGAAGTAACAGCACTCATATCCTTCATTCCCACAGACCCGCCGAGTGACCACTCCATCCTCGATCTGAGGATGAGGACCGTTGAGCCACAGAGTGTAATAAGCACCACATCTGGATGTAGGAACACAGCTCTCTGACATACGGATGTTCATCCCATAATAGAACAGCCTGTACCAGCCGTTCCAGTTGAAGTCTCTGTCACAAATATTTAATCCAGTTGCATTGTTGGCTCTCCAGGGTTGATCCAGGGATGTGTATTTATTGCAGGGGTCATTACTGGGAGTATTTGATGTTGCTGTTGTGGAAACATTAAAAAAACACTGAGAGTCAATGTGTGATAATACTACACAAAAATATGCACACAGATAGATTCAAATCAAGCTCACCGACATTCCACACAATACATATAAATGTTCTTTTTATTACAGAGCTGTAATAAAAAAGCTTCTTAGCTTTCAGTCCCATGGTGGCGTCCGCCCAAAAACCCATTTTTAAACCATGATTGGAGCATTTCTCAGTCAATTCCCCTGCTCTAACCAATAGCTGAGCTTGTAAGCTTTCAAATGAGACAGCCTGCAAGTCTGTGGGACGTTCCTAGCCATGGTTATTCAATGAGCGAACCCCTCATTTTTTGTTCTTTTGAGCTGAGATTTTGAACGTAAGTGGGCGAGACCTGTGGCTATGGATTTCCAGTGTCTGGATAGTGCAGTTTTGGCCAGGGAAAATAGGAATGGCTGAATTCACATGATTTGTTTTCCACACGAATACATAAAATCCTTTTTTCCATCCTGTTTTTCTGTTTGCAATAACATTACATATTTTACCTCTCTGGCACATGACATTTTTGAGTCTTAGCTTTGAAATGAGTCCAACCGCAAACAATAATTACATTATATGACGGAACTGTGAGTTTTATAAAGTTGTAATGCAGGATCCAAGATGGCTGCCAAAATAGGGGGTGAAAGCTAACAGGTTTTATACTGCAGAAATATTTTAAGCTGCATGGTTTAATTTCTTGTGCCCCGTCTTAAACCTTTTTTCAGGAAGTTATCTTGGAGAGTACTTGCCAGACCTTTTAAACTGAATCTTGAGTATTTTCGTGTTTCTGAGATCTTCCTGATTTATCATCATACTGTGTGTTGTTAGGTATCACCAGCCTTGAAGTCTTTCTCTGTGCTTCTTTCCACTCTGAGCTTTTATTTTGTATTTGTAATTAAAAGTAAACATCTGCACTCACTCCCTTTATTGTCTGCATTTGTGCTTGAGCCTGTCTAGTATAATGGCAGCATACTTGCTGTATTTTCTGTATGTGTTTGCACATATTTAGTTATGTAACATATAGTTATACACAGCTGAATTACTTGTAATTTTATGATTTAATAATTCATTACCGTGTGGCCACATTGCATGCACTAATAGATCGTTCTGATTTTGTCAACCATAAGCAGCAGCGGGTGCAAAGGCAGCCAGTCTCAGGGAAATCCAAAGCCATAGTCAGTTCACAGAAAAAAGGTAAAACCAAAATAAAAGGAAACACAAGCAGTTTTGCAGCAACTAAAACCTTTGCCCTAAAGAGGCTCACAGGGACTTATGTCTTGAAAGCCATGTCTGAGTAAAGTCTGTTTGTCACTAGTGGTGGGCAGATCGATCCAACGTTGGTACTGATATTAATTAATACCAGTACAATGAGATCGATACTTTAGAGCTTTCAAGTGCCTCTCCACTCACAGCACAGAGCGGCACACCCCCACCCTCTTGTGTTCTGATGTCATAGTTTTTTTCATCTACATCTAAAATGTTTCACAGAAAGGTTCATTAAATGGGCTTAGTTCTGGAGCCAATAAGCCAAAGGTTTTAAGGTTTGGTCTAATAAAAGTGTTGAGTTTGAATAAAAACCTTTTTTTGTGAGGAATAACAGCCAATTGTTTTCTCATTTTAAGAGGCCTTTCATGTTGCATAACACACTATTGATATAGTTGTTTAAAAACACAAACGTATGATTTATCCGATTACTCGATTAATCGATGAAAAATCGACAGAATACTCAATTCCAAAAATATTCAATAGTTGTAGCCCTAGCGCGCACACACACACGCGCAGACGCAGCAGAGGATTGTCTGTGGCGATATTTTCAGACTGAAAAATGAAACAACAGTGAGCTATCTAATCTGTAAAAGGCTGAAAGATACAATGGAAACTCAAATTTATATAAGCATATGAAAAATCACAAGAAGGAAACATTGAGCTACAGAAACAGAGAAGGGATGAGAGAAATCCCCCACCTCCTGGCCCTGACAGACCCAGGCCTCTCCTCTACTCGCGTTTCACACAAACCCATACATGATTCCAATATCACTATTAAGTTTGTAGATGACAGAAGATTGGTCTCATTTCCAAAAACAGCGTGACGGCCTACAGGGAAGAGGTGGGGAGGCTGGAGTGCTGGAGCCATGGCAACAATCTCGCCCTGAATTCTAAGAAGACAAAGTTATTAATTCTAGATTTCATAAGGGGGAGTCATAGTGGCCACCAACCCATTAGCATCATAGGAGAGATGGTAGAGGGGGCGTGCATATAAGCCAGGACCTGTCATGGTCCATCAATGGCCAAGAAGAGTCTTCAGAGGCTCCAATTTCTGAGGAAACTAAGGAAGGCTCAGCTATCCCAGGAACTGCTCACCAACTTCTACAGATGCACCACTGAGTCAGTCACGTCCTGCAAAACAGCATGGTACTCTAACTGAACCTCAGATAATAGGAAGATTCTCCAGCGTCTCATAAAGACGGCTCAGCGCAACATTGGCACCCAACCCCCAACTCTATGGGAGATCCATTACACCCAGTGCAGACACAGAGTGAAGAACATCATCAGAGATGAGACACAACCTGCACACACACTCTTCACACTGCTGCTATCTGGTAAGTGCTACAGGACTCTATTTGCATGCACAACCCGGCTCAGGAACAGTTTCTACCCCAGCGCCATCAAACTGTTGAACCCCCGGCACTCATTTACCTTCTAACCAACCTCAGGACTCACATTTTTGAATTGTATTGTTTTGAGTGATAATTTTGTGTACTTTCTTTATTTAAGAACAATTGTTATTATGATAATAAAGTATTTTCTATTTATAACTTTGCCCAAATTCTGTCCTGGGTTTTAGCTAATCCAAAGGACAAATCACAAAACACTTAAAGGTCATACAAATTCATTCAGATTTAGCAATTTGATGAAGCATCCACCTTAATCATTAAAAAGGATTGATATTGGTATCAGCGATACCGGCCCTGTATTTACTTGGTATGGGATCGATACCAAATCGCACACCAATATTTGTCACATTGCTCTTATATTCTGTATGAACAGAGTTCAGCGTCCTCTGGGCCCATGGGAAGCACGGTGTTAGGGAGAGGGATTAGGGCTAGTACGTTTGGGGTATGGTAGAAACACTCTTGAGTGTTGGTTAGAACACTGAATTGAAGAGACGTAGGATTGAATTTGATAGCCTTTATATCCACAGAGGAATTATGAGGACACTTATAAGATGTTGTACAGATAGTTCTGAAATAACAGAAAATGTCCATACAATTATGCAATTATTTACACAAAAATCTGACAATGAATCAGAATAAAATGTAAATTAATGCAGCAATGCCACTGTAAATGTATAATAAAGACATGCAGCATCAACCCTGTTTCCCATAACTCTAACATTGCTTTGGCACCATCCATCCAACTGCATCAGCAAAAAACATGGCACACAGGGCTAGTAACGCTGGAAAGGGCTAAATTCAAACTCATTGTTACTGAACAGAGCATCACTAAATTTACAGCCATTAAACATTAAATACTGGCTCTGGAAATGGAAACAATCACATTTACACTGTTGCTTGACCAGGTTTAGTCCCATTTAAATGAACTGGTAGCACCGCTACCCTAGCTCAGGCTCTATATAACCAGCTTTTACCACCTTTCAGTTTCCACTCACATTGCACAACAGCATTAATACTCATGCTGGTCATGACCCTTTATCACTTGGAACACTGATCAAATCAATGCTGTTACCACACTGAGGGTCAGACTCACACTGAAACTAGTGGTGGGCGATAATAACGATATCAACTTTGGAATTGATATCGATTGATACCAGTGTAATGAGATCGATAGGTTTGTGCCATTTCAAGTTCCCATCCAGTCACAGCACGGAGTGGCACACTCTGCTCCTCCTCCCCCCTTTTGTGTTTTGATGTTGTACTGTCACACAAACAGAGACGGAGCAGAGAGGAAGAGGAGCCCTGCGTACAGATATTTTAGCTGAAAATGAAACAACAAGCTGTCAAATTTGTAAAAAGACTGTAAGATACAGTGAAACATTACAAATTTATATAAGCTCATGAAAAATCATAAGAAAGAAAACACAGAGGTACAGAAAAGGAGAGAAGAGGAGAGAAATCCCCCACCGCCTGACCCTGACAGACCCAGACACCCAACAGGGGGGCTTCTGGGAACATTTCTTTAAACTCAATGCTTTGGGAGTTGTTTAGTTATTTGCAATTTATTTATTGTATTTTCCCTAATTGTTTTTATGTTGTCATTTGGAATGATAATTTTGTATACTTTCTGTGCTTAAGAATAAATACTTAGTTATTGTTCTATTGTCATTGTTATTATGATACTGAAGTATTTTCTATTTATAACTTTGCCCAAATTCTGTCCTGGGTTTAAACTAATTAATAATCCAAATGAAAAATCACAGAAACACCTAAACATCATGCAAATTCATTCAGATTAAGCAATTTGATGCACCTACCTTAATTGTCACCAAGTATCGATATCGGTATCGGTGATACTTTTCCTGTGTTTACTTGGTATCGGATCGATCCCAAATGTTATAGTATTACATATCACTGACTGAAACTTTGAGAGAAAATGGCTGCACCCCCACAATTCATGACTGGCTGAAACTAACCAAATGACCAACCGTGAGTATGTACTATAGGGAACCTGGTCGAGTTACTTGTGAGTGTCAGTGCCGGATCCGTGCTGGCTGCCCAATCGGTTCTGCGCATGTGCAGCCGCCATTTTGCTACCCGATCGGTCACAGGTCTTAAAGATAAGGCAAGATAAACCTTTATTAGTTCCTCAAGAGGGATATTTACGTCTAAGTGTTTTTGCAGGCGGCCTTTTGAACACAAAGTGCCTCGTGGTTGCCCCCTGGTGGCCAAGAGAAGGTGGTGTGACAGTTGTTTATTTTGGTAGGTGTTATTTGAGTGTCACATTTTCTGTGTCTTAGCTGCACACAACACCTGTTGTATACCAGCTCAGTCGGTACAGGTAAAAACTGCTTAATTTTGCCGTTTTTTTCTAACCAGCCAATAGGCACATCCTGAGCGGCAACTCCTCTCTGACTAACCAAGAAAAACAACTTTTAACAAATCAGAACACTACTTCAGATTTTGTTGATCAAAAATGTCAGAAGCTGAAAATGGCAGAGAAGAAATGGAACAGCCTTACGCTGAAACATGCATAAACGTTCATAAATTGAGTGAGCTTTTATAAGGCGCCATACAAGCATGGGTGCTGGAAACATTATATCAGGGGGAACATATTCCCCCCACTTTTTGTGTCCCGGACAAAAGCTGCAACGTGCGCGCATCCCCGCAACCCTCCCTCCATCCGAACAACGAAATAGACGTAGAGCTGTACGCGCACGCCCTGACTGACTGAAACTTTGAGAGAAAATGGCTGCACCCCCACAATTCATGACTGGCTGAAACTAACCAAATGACCAACCGTGAGTATGTACTATAGGGAACCTGGTCGAGTTACTTGTGAGTGTCAGTGCCGGATCCGTGCTGGCTGCCCAATCGGTTCTGCGCATGTGCAGCCGCCATTTTGCTACCTGATCGGTTACAGGTCTTAAAGATAAGACAAGAAAAACCTTTATTAGTTCCTCAAGAGGGAAATTTACGTCTAAGTGTTTTTGCAGGCGGCCTTTTGAACACAAAGTGCTTCGTGGTTGCCCCCTGGTGGCCAAGAGAAGAGAACAGAAACAGAACACCACAAGACCACAAGTGCAGACATGACAAAACAGAGCAAAAGAAAAATTAAGGAAGCAACAAAACAATCAAACAAGACATTTAATGCAGTCGACAATAGCTGGAGTACTAGTCTGAGTGAATACAGTAACAGCAGAGAGTTACGTGTGCAAAAATGCAGAACAGAGGTAGACAGCAATAAATATGATTATGCAAATATAGCAGCAACTGAGGGAAGAAATGTTACTGTTTCCATACCCGTCTGTGATGCAGCTGCAGAGAAAGTAGTTCCTCTGTAGAATGTGGTGAGGATTTGGTGGGGAGGTGAGCTCTCCTAACTCTCCACAGGAAGTAGAGATGCTGCTGAGCTTTTGGGTCATGGACCAGGTGTTGAGAGTCCATGTGAGTTACTCCGTGAGGTGAATACCTAGGAACTTGCACTGGGCAATCTCAACTGAGATATTGATGTTCAGTGAGGAGTGATCACGTCATGCTCTCTTGAAGTCAACATCCATCTCTTTTGTTCTATTCACATTCAGGGACAGATTGTTAAATCTGCAGCAGTCCATTACATGCGCACTTCCTCTCTGTATGCCTGTTTGCTGTGGATAAAAGGTTTGGTGTGGATAAAATACACCAGAGTGTAAGTGCACCAAAGTATTGGAACCAGAGAGGCTGCTGCAACCTACCACACTACCATCTTGAATACCTATCATATGTAAATAAAATATTCATTTGTCACAGCCGCGTCTCCTATTACAGTCACCAGTGCTGAGCCTGGGACATTTTCTTTCCTGCTGTGGTTCTGTGGGACTGTCCATTCACTGTCATCATCTGCACTGGGTTGACGAGTTCTTGTTCTGTCTCTCCCTCTCAGCCACCCACACCTACAGACTCCTGTTTGATCTACCTGACTGTGATAGACTGTGAAGATTTTCTTTGTGTATATAGTACTATGGAGCCAGCATGGACTTTATCTGATATGCTGCTCCTTATTCTGATAAATGTTCCAGCATCACCCCTGCAAGTGTGTCAACATCTGAAAAACCACAACCACAACATGATATTTTTTGCATGTGCATCCATCTCTAATCCTCCTCACACATTGTCACAAAATCGTGGTTCATTTGAATGTAACAAGCGGCAGCAAAAAGTGGGGTCTAAACTTCTGAAATCACTAAAAATCTGGGATTTATCATCTAAATGTGTGAATAAAGCGAATAAAGCATGAGTCAGAGAAGAGCTGTGGTCAGTAAAATGATCTTCTGAACTGTTCCTTGGTCACTGTTTAAACTGAAATGAATCTATGACTGACCACTTAAAGACCTTCAGACAGAAAGATCAGTGTGTGTATCTCCTCCCTTTCACTGAAGTGTTTGATCAGGCGACTTTCAGGTGGATCTGATCTGATCATCACAGGTAAATTTATGTCAAATTAATGAAGCAAAAACAATCACAACACACGGGAAAAAAATAAATTCCGGATCAGCTGAGATCGTGTTACCAGAGGACAAAAGCAGATATTTAATGAACATTTCGTTTTCAAGTTCATGCTAAACATAATGAAATACGAGAACAGAAGAATGTTGAGAACTGCATTCCAGTACTGAGGTCACGCAACTGAACAGTTCTATTTATTTATTTATTAAGGTTTATTGTTGTCAGACTCAGGGTTTGAACCTGGAGTCAAACACTGTTCCACTAAAATACCAGATACTGGAGACTGGAAGAGACTCAGGGCAACACCAGTTGAGTTAAAGTGGCATTATTCCAAGAATAAAAAATATATAATTAATAATATTAATAATAATAATAATAATAATAATAATAATAATAAAGCTCTGGAGAACTGGGCAAAAAAGACAAAACACTCTCAACAGGGAAAGTAAGCAGAAATATCCAATCAGGATCAGATTTACAGAATCAGTCTGAAACAGGCAAACAACCAAGCAAGGCAAAATCTAAAAGAGGTTCTCAGTTACAAGCAGAGTAAAACCACGCAAATGCTCTGAACTTTGAAAAATAGGCTTAAAGCTTAGGACACACAGAGGTACAACAAAGACTTTGAGAACCAGGCTTAAATACACAATCACAATCAAACAACGCAGGCGAGAGAGGCACTGACATACAGTTGAGCCAGGAAAGAAGAGGGCTGGGTAAAGACTATCAGTACGACAAAAAGGTTTTGCTCACTCCTGGTGGTCAAAAGTAATCCAACCTGTGACAATGTTCATTAATATTCACAATTAAGAGTTTTCAGCCTACAATGATGCATTTAATCCTGCAGCTGCTCGGGCCTACAGACACCAGAGTGACTGGACAGAGCAGCAAATACAGAGAAGACCAGATGACCGATAACAAAAATGTAATTATAATATATAAATGCTCATGCTTGTGTGTGGTGGAGGCTCGGTGATGTTTTATTGAATTTTTTCTAACAACTCTAAAAAATATATGCTTGAAAAGGCTTTATTTACACGTATATCTAGAATAAACATGGACACCCTCTAACAAATACATCTTCACAATGCCATAAACATAAATAAGAAAACCTGCTGGTTCTCCAGCAGCCATTTAATAAATCAGAGAGTGAACACCATCAGCTTCAACAAAAACATGAGGATCTTCACTCTTCAGAAGCAAGAACAAACAAAATATGAAAAAAAACCCAAAATATTAATTTCTTTAATTTAAAGTAACATTACCATCTCTGAGGTTCTCACAGAAAATGTAAGTCATCCTGAATATTTTGGCAGGACAAGGAGAAAGGGAAATTCCACTGATTTTTCAAAATGCAGCTGTAATTTAGTGTGTGTAAACAGAGTGAGTTTGTTGTAAAATGGTTTGTTCTAGAGAAACTTACCAAAGCTCAGGGGCGTCGCACACGGGGGGTGGGGGGGTTTCAACACCCCCACTTTTGCTGAAAGGCGATTCCATCCCCCCACAGTCGGCACGCAGACGTATTCTGGCACGCCAGTGATCATGCGCATCAGTGACAAGGGAACGAGGCACAGTCTGCTAAGTCCGGCCGGGGTTTTAGAATTGTTGGTGATTTTGAGCTGCCTAAACATTCGTCACGTCATGGGCATCTCTCATTAACTAGTTACTGTCATGGGCGTCGTCGCCATTTAATCAGAGGGGGGCGTGTCCCCCTCACATCTCATAATTATTCGTTTGGACCCTCCCACATTTAACATATATAATTAGTTCACCCAGCGCTGTTGAATCTTGAATCTTTCGCGAAAGAATCCACTCCACTGAATCAATAGAATAATACACACACCACTGGAAATCTGAGCAGCCTGTCTATGCACTGAGGATTCACTTCACTTGCATGCGGCGAGTTGGAGGCAAACCTGAGCGGATTTCCAGTGGTGTGTGTGTTCTCCTATCGATTAAGTGGAGTGGATTGTTTCGTGAAAGATTCAAGATTCAAGATTCAACAGGGGTTTCCAAACACAAAGGACGAGGCATGCAGAAACCCCGCCCCCACCAAACCCCGACCCCATGACCAAACCCCGCCCCCACGCGTGGACTGATGCGTCCCCCTCACATTAAAAATGCTTCTGACGCCCCTTTATGTATTCCCTCACCATGGGTTTAGTTTTAGGACCAAAAGCTTCTCAAAACTTTCTCTGAGGGAGATTTCAGAGGCAGACGTCTAGTTCCATTCATAATCACTGACTCAGTGAATTTCCCTAGAACGGAGCGTTTCACACCAAACTCACTCTGTTTACACATTAAATAGTGAAATAAGTGTTGAGTATTTACAGCACAAAAGAACATCAGAAAGCAGAGAAAAAAATAGCAGAACTGAAGGATTAAATGCAACCTAATGAAATATGACAGAATGTGCAGAAAGTGATCAAAACAGCAGTCAGAGCAGTGAACAGAAGCACTCAGGTACAGACTATAATGGTATAAACTGTGCAAAAGTCTTGAGCCACACCCCATGTCTTCACATTTTGCTTTGAATCGCCTAGTTGATGCAAAAATACAATTTTCTGCCTGTCAGACGGTTTTATCTTTGGCATGTCGAGTATATTAAATGAATGAAATGGGAACAAATTTCCTAAAGATTGCCTAGATAAAGGTGTTCCAACCACCAGTATTCTGCACCACCAGTATACTGAACACTGGCCTGATCATGTTCCGGTTTCTTCACTGGTTCAGGCCTTAAGTTAGACTTTGTGATGCTTGAATGATTCATGGAATGTTACTTTGTGGTTTAACAAACGAAAAACATTTCTCTGAAACTGATCAGGTTCAGGGACTGGACTGAAAGTGAGAGTAAGTGAAAGTCATTTAGGAAGCCTAGAGAACTGTTCCTCAAGACTGCATTAAAAAAAGAAAGTCTGGATCTTTGGAAGCAAAACATGAAGCAATAAAGGGTGGAACCATCACTGGAACCAGCACAGGAATTCAATGGAAAGTGCAGTTTCTGAATGTTGTCTTTTTTCTTGCATTTTTGAAAAACTATTTTGGTGTGTACAGTCTTGTTTGGAATCACGCTATTCTCCCACTTTCTGTCTTTTTTTTCCCACATAAAAACACAAAAGGTCAGTATGTCTCTGTAGTGGAAATTATTATTTTGACGTCTGTGATTTGATGCCCTATAATTGCGGATGAAATGAAGAGTGTTGGAGGTGGTGAGTCTGCTGCAGGAGAAGATGTGTGCAGGTGAAGCCTCCGTGGTTCGTTCAGGTTCTGCAGATTCCACTTGTTTACCCGTGGAGTTTGTTTGTTTCTCCTGCCAGGCCTCTTTCACTGGGCAGTAATTGTGCTGATTGGTGCTTTCCTCACTGCACTCAGGCATCCTCTGGCTGCACGGTTTTGGTGGTCACAAGGGCCGAGTCGCCAAGCTCAGTGGCAGGAACGGGCACACCATGCTGCACCTTCCCGTCACAGAGGCCGGGTCCCAGGCCCATTTCACACACACACACTTCCTGAGGTCTGCCGTTCCAGTGCGGACAGAGCAGAAGGGCGGCGTCTTTCTGTTCCAGAAAAACTGGGCCTGGTGTGTTTCCGTTACACTGAGGGGAGGCTGAGGGCTCTGGGCGTCTCTTTCCTGCAGAACAAACACAAAAACATCTACACATTTACCACCAGCACCACACACCCCACACATTCAGCTGTGTTGAGCTTATTCCTATGTGCTCTCTGGCACCTTCACCTGGTCACCTCACTCTCAAAAATGTGGTTAAAGTTAGTGGTGCTAAAATCCTTCTTGTCCAAACTTCAGACAGACAGACAGAAAAACAGATAGAAAGACAAATGTACAGACCGACAGACAGACAGATAGACAGATGAATGGATGGATGGACAGATGTAATAAAAACAGTAATAAAACAGTAAAACAATGATAAGTCCTTGGAATACAATATCCAGAAATAATCCCAGGAGGAACAGCTGAGTGGAGCTTTAGAGTCTTGCACGGTATTCCAGCTCACTAGAGCCCCCTACCTAACAGTTCAGTAAG
>JBBIGA010054933.1:15000-31775 GCA_037576975.1 Alestes dentex
TGTGAGAGGGCCCATCGCAGCGAGTGTTCCATTACAGTAAGAGTAGTATCTTAGCATTTTCCGTCACCATTAAACAAGTAGTGATGCTTCCCAAAGGACCTGCTGAGTCAGGAGAGCACTCACCGGGCACCGGCTGCGGCGGGTTCACCAGAGGTCCAACACATTCTTTCACCAGAATATCCCACCAGGTTCCAGGAAGACACGACGGCATTTCCATCACCAGCAACACTGCAGAAAACACACTGCTGACACCAACACCGCTCAGGTACTGAGAGAGAGAGAGAGAGAGAGAGAGAGAGAGAGAGAGAGAGAGAAAGATAGATAATGGGAGGAGTGAGCAGTAAAGGTTTAACGTTTCACTTCTTCTTTCTCTGAGTTAGGAAAGAATGAATCACAGAGCATCTCCCTAGAGAGAGAGAGAGACCTACATGTGAGCAGGAAGGCAGTAACAGTTAGGGATAAAATAGATGTGGATGGTCTTGCAGCTGTATAAATGCAGTGTTAAAAACGGTCCTCCTGAGTCACAGTACACAGGGAGTTTGTGACCTGTGGGGTCATTCCCAGGCCTAAAACAGGCAAGCACTGCTGTATCTGCCCTGCGTCAAAGCCAACACTCTCTTAGGCAAGATTTAAAGTAAAGGACATGTCTAAAGACACTCATGTGAGGACTAAACGTGTGAGACCACCATGATGTTATCCATCTAAATGTGTAAAGACCAGAAAGTTTCAGAAATGTGAAATGTAGAACCTGCAATTCACCATTTTGTCTCTCTGTATGCTATAAGGTTGACCTGACCAAGTTCACTTTAATTTTGATTTTGACTAAAATATGAGGCAGAGTTGTGGTCCCTAAATTGAAGATCTTCCAGGTTCGGCATTGTTTCTCAGTTGCTGTTTAAATTGAAGTGAATCTGCGACTCTGACCACGTTAAAACCTTTGAATAGAAAGATCAGTGTGTGTGAGTCTCCTGCCTTTCATTAAAGTTCAGACAACTCACAGGTGGATCTGATCGGATCATCAGAAGCTTCTGAACAAACTTGTGGACCTTGAGTCGTGCGTTCATTAATGCAGAAGGACGATATGAAGAACCTCTGACTGCAGAACACAGCTCTCTCCTCACACCATCCCCCTCCACAAAGTGGTTTGACCCCAAACACATGACACACTGTAGTGACTCACACCATACAGAAATACAGCTGTCATAACTGCTCATTAAGATGGTGTTTAGCCTTTATAATTACTCCTATGAAAAAAGTGGTCCCCTGAAATAATTTGTTTTATGAAATCTAATACATCGTGTTTTTATTTTGTGATGCTAAGTGAATTTTAACACACAGCTGCAAGAAACAGAAGAATGGAAATATATGGAAATATTTTCTCCTTTGGCCACAGGAATGGACCTCTGTACATAAGTGAATGAGAGACAACAAGCACAAGGTCAAAACCGTTACATTTTATTGATCAACTGTAAGTGAAACATGAACAACACACTGAGCACACCAACATACAGCTACTCTTCTCTGAACTACAGCCCTGAGAGCACCAGCTGCTCCTGGTGGTGGCATTTTGTCTAAAAGAATGCCAGAAGTACAAACAAACACAGTGAGGTTTGGCTGTTTGTATCACCCCTTAAAGATCAACAGCCCTTAAAGGCACAGAAAACAAATGGCACTGAGGAGACAGCATAATCAGTCATTCACATCAGATTTGATTTGATTTGACTCTCTTTTTCTAACCAGAATCCAGCAGCACTCCATGTCCAAGTTAATGATTTCATAAACCAGTGTTACCTGAGAAACCCCCATGATAATACCCCCCCTACTCCCCTTCCGGCACGCTCATGGAGTGAAGAGCGCAGGCTGCATAGTGATGAAGGTGTAGTTGTAGACGGGCGGCAGCCCCTGGTGCGCCGTCTTGTTAAACTGATCCCACGAGAACGGAGGAAGACCACCTTCTGTTGTCGGACCATTCAGAGCTTCAGACACAAACTTCTGAGCCATAAATAAATCTGTCACCTACACACACACACACATACACATACACATACACACATACACACATACACACATATACACACGAGAAGGGAGAGGGAGTCATTAGTCAGTATACAGTAATCTGCCCCCCCAGTGTGTAATTAATCACACACTCTAGTGATGCAGGTGCCATCTGTAATGAATAAGTGGTCCAAGTCTGTGAGTTTGTATTAAGGCACAGGGATCTGACCTTGGTGTCATAGCAGCCGCCAGGACTTGCGCGCTCCTCCTGCAGGTCATTCCGGCAGCAGATGGACTTGCAGGGGTCGCCCTTGGAGTACGGGTCAGTCTTATAGCCTGTAAGGCAGCAGCGCACATATCACTGAACTGGTGTTTTACTTCCTAACACACACATCCTGTTCTTAACCCTGGAACACTAACCCTGCAGCTTACACACTGTCCCGCAAAACACCTCATGTTCGAAAAACACCACACCCACAAACACCAAAGTCCTCAGTGTTAGACATTACAGAGACTGCTGTATGGTTACCGTTGTATCTCATGATGTGCTTGAGGGAGGCCAGGTCAGTCACAGCCCCCTGATCCCTACGGAAGATCTTAGCTCGGGGGCAAAGGTCGTAGGAAAAATCATCGCCATATTCCTTCCACATCTCCTCATAGCCACTGAGAGAGTAGATCTTTGGATGGAATGGCACGTTGTAGGACGGCCAGTAACCTGATGACAGACATGTTTTAGTATTCTGGGAAGTCAGAGTCACTTAATAACAGCTGAACTGTATTGAAGGTCAGTGTTCATTACCAGCATAAACAAGCATCAGCTGTCAGGGAAATTATTCCAAAACTGTAAGAAACTGTATTTATGACAACTGACCCTCGTTGGAATAAGTCTGTTTGTGTAATTTTAGGTCAGTGAAAGAGTTACGTGGTTGTCTTGAAGATTTATGAACACTGAGCTTAAGTGAGGTGTTACCAGAAAGGAACCTAAATCCTTAAGATAAGCACTAGTCACTCAGCATCACATTCAAATGATTGGGTGTGTTTGTGTGTGTGCGTTCACACTCACTAGCGTAGTGTTGATGGGTCACTGTGAGTGTATCTGGTCAATGCGCACATTACAGAGCTCATATCCTACATTTTTCTTGCATTTCTTATTTGAATATTTGTCAATAAAACAGCTACGTCCCAATCTCTCTTCACCCCTTAGAACTAAACAAGCTATTTTTGTCTCCATTACTTTAAGACTAATTTTTAAATAATTTAAATAAGGTCTGTCCTGAACAGCTGTTCATTCTTGAGTTTTGTTCAAAATAAATGGGTGACACAAGCAGCTGTTGGCTGAATGGTTGGGCATTTGCATTTGATTTTATGGTTATAAATAACAACATAATTTACATTTAATAATTGTAGAATGACGGATTAACAGTACAGTTTAAATAGTACCTGAAATTTTAGAAATGTTTACATGATGCCTTAAATTTTTATTTCAGAATAGCGTGATATGAACCCTTTAAAGTATTTTTTTGTTCACATGTGTGAGAGAGCTTTACCTCTGCGCAGCGTCGGCGTCTGGTCCGAATACGCCACCATGCCTGGGATCTGCTCCACTATGACTAAAGCTCCATCATCAACTCTGGAGCCCAAGGAAACCTTACTCATGTCCAGCACCATGTACTGATTATTATATGTGCCTAAGTGTCAAAAGAAACACAGTCACCAACCTGGATTTCTCCATGAAAAAGTAAGAATATTTTCATTCCCATATTACCACTGCTAATAATAAATAAATAAAGTAAATAAATACATACATACATACATACATACATACATACATACATCAACAAACAACTTGTATCTCTACCATACTTTTAATTTTTGTTCCAAACTATAAAGCATTTTTGTGCTTTATCAGAAGAAAAGCCAGATGATGAAATGACTGAAATTATGATCATTTTAAATAAAATAGCCCAACGGCAAAATTACAAAACCTAAAAGAGAAGAGCTGTTGGACAGACTAGTCATGCTGGGCTCTTGGCTGAACTAACATGGCATTCATCTGGATTTAGGAACACAGATCTAGCGTCTAATCCGAACTCTGGCTGGAAAGATGTCCCAGAGTCTGAGAGCTACCCCAGACCATGATCTTCCCCCAACTGAGCTGTAGGTGATCCTGAGAAGTGAAAGGTCAGATCAGTGATTTCACAGAACAGGCATTTCTCACCAGAGTTAAATCTGGCGAAAGTCTGAGCCCATTCCAGCCCGGTGTGGGCGAGCGCATGGGCCAGCCGGACTCTCTGCCAGGAGAAGAGGCTGGCGGGAGTGATGTGAGAGAAGAGAGAAGTGTTGAAGACGTTGTTAGTGGTCTGAGTCATCATCAAGCCACTGCCCAGCAGATAGAAATCATCCAGAGAGACCAGGAAACCTGCAGGCCATCAGATAAAAACAAAATGATTTCACAAGAGCAAGGTCTTAATGCAGCGTAGTCCGGCCCAGTGAACCCTGCCAGTGCAGCAAACGCCGATATCTGCACTATTCTGAATAAACCAAAAAACATCAAAGATCAGTGTTTGTTTAATCCTGGGAGACTTCGGCTTAAATCATGCTCTGCTTATCCGAGTCGCAGGAGTCGAGGGATGGGTGTTCTTGTTTTTGCCCATTTGGTGCTTCCTGTGTATCTGTAGGGTGTTTGCAGAGCAGGACTTCTCTGTTTAGCCAGACATCTTAAGCCCAGAGTTAAGTCTGTCCAAGAGCAAAAGAGCTGAAACACATTTCTATTGGCTAATCTTGAACTTTGGGCTTAAGTTAGCCAGCTAGGAGACAAATTCTGCTTACCCTCGCCCCAACGCCCCTCCCACTGCATCTTAAACATTTAACAATCTGGTTCTCATGATTCGCTTTCACACATGATTCACAACTGATTAGGAATGTGCAGTCCCACACCACTGCCTCCCCGCTCTGGGCTGGGGTGTAATCAGTATACGCTGAATTAAGTCCTCTACAGACTGAGAGGAGTTTGTGTGGTTTATTCAGACACATGATATCTTGTGATATTTCAGGCAAATTCATTTGTTCCAACTGTTTGCCGGAGACATGTGCTTATTCATCCAGTGTGCTGACAGCTCCTGCATAAATGTCAAAAGAATTAGTTTAGCTTCTGCTTGATCATATGTGGTGCAACGAGCAGCTCAGATTGAGAAATTGTTTTCTAAGATGTGTCTGTGTGTGTGTGTGTGTGTGTGTGTGTGTGTGTGTGTGTGTGCTCAAAAAGGGCTACTGAATATCATGTCCTAACATTTCTTGTGTGCGGTGGCCCTAACTGTGGACGGTTTAAGCACACACCAGGATAGCTGCTGAAGGAGAGCTTCCCCGTCGCTGTGTGAGGTTCACTTAGTTTGAAGTCCCAGTGTTTGAAGATGCGCAGAGTAGCAGCGTAGGTGTACCAGCTGGAGTGAGCAAACAGGAGGTTCTCATAGCCTGGCAACATCTGCAGCGTGCACACAAACACACACACACATTATATATACATATATTATGAATATATATAAATACAGATCAGCAGAGGGAGTTTGCCAAGCGTAAAGCTTAGTCTGCAGGTATACCTTAATGAGGGCGGAGCAGTGGCCCATGGGCGGCTCTTTATAAAATTTCACATTAGATTGAGCTCCAGGCACCAGCGCCGGGATCAGGTCCAGCAGATCCCCCACAGCATTCAGAAACTGCACTGCAAACAGAGGCAGCGGCTGGAGAGAGAGCGAGAGAGAGGGAGGGAGAGGGATACAGAGAAAGAGAATAAATACGTCAACATTAAAAGTTCTCCGACTTGCAGACGTGGTTTAGGACACAGTATGACTTACTGTGTGCTGTAAAAATGAACAGCGCTACCGCACCGCAAAAACTCCTGATCTAACCACGACTTGCAATCTTATTGCTAACCTAAAAGTCTTCTTCATCTTGTTTTGAGAATAGGATACAATATAAGAGCAGATTTGTAAGATTATTAAAATTGTTTTAAGATATTTTTTCCTATTTCAAGAAATCTCAGACTAGAAACAAGTGAAGTTATCTGCCAGTGCAGTAAGATATTTACACTTGGTAAGATTTCTTGAAATAGGAAAAAAATATCTTAAAACAATCTTAATAATCTTATATTATTCTCAAAACAAGATCAAGAAGACTTTTCGGCTATGAGACTGCGAGTCTTTTTTTAGATCAGGAGTTTTTGCAGTGAGGTGGCCGTTTCAGATAGGGAGACTGGTCTCAGGTTAGATTCTACTCTCTGATGGTTGTTGCCACAAAAACTGATTCTAGATCAGCACTCCTGCTATAGAGGCAGTTTGTGAAAACAGGCTGAGATTATACCCATTCCTTGGACTACACACCACAGACGCAGCCAGGAACCAGGTCCTAAAAGAGTTCTGGGTCAGTAGAGTTCGATACTATTTTCACAGCCACATAATCCAACCACCTCACCCAGGAGCTCCTGAACGCTTCAGTCATTTGAATGGGGTCAGATTAGGACCTTGGTGTGATTTCAAGGTCTTCCGACATTACCAAATTACACCTTTATGACTGTCCTCCGTTAACACCTTCCTCCCTCTCACCTTCTTCCCCATGCGTTTAGCCCATTCGGCCACACCAGCCTGCAGCCCGTCCAGCTGGGCCAGGATGAAGCCGGTGTGGCTCCACAGAGGATCACGACTCTTATTCAGCTTCACCTGCTTCCTAGACCATGCGTCCTGTTTACTAAAACAAACATGCAAACAAACAAACAAGCAAGCAAAACATAAACATGCAGTGAGGACGATAGACAATGCTAGAAGATGCAGTGCCAGAGGATACGGACATACTGTCTGAACCAGGAACCTTTTTTATACACTGCTGGTCTTAAGACGACATAAAGCACTTAAAACTGCCCCTGATATCCTAACATGACCCTGGATCTTCTGTCTGGCAGAGGTGGATCACTGTTTACTAGTCTACGTAACTGTGGGAACTTATACTGCTCACTTATCCTGGTCCAGGACAGAACAAGTGGGGGATTTCAGATCATAAACAGCACTTTGACCAATCAAAGTGCACCAATCGGACCACAATCAGCCAAAGACACAGGTTTCAAAAACACTGAGCAGCTATCCTTCCAATTAGCCCTAAAAGCAATGAAGACAGTGCTGATTTATACAGTCACATGTTCATGCTGTTATTTCTCCCATCCTTCTCCTTGAACTCCCTCTGTTTAAACGTCACATTTTCATGAGCAAGCTCTTGAGGGTTAATCCTAACCTGAGTGTCTAACCCAGAAGAAAGTGAGGTAACCTGTCCACGTTCATTAGGTTCAGTCAGGAAACCCAAGGTGCTTTGTGAGACAGGCCACTGGACAAAAAGAGCTAAAGACTGAACTAAGTTTAGCTGGTTAAACATTAATTCTGCTTCATGAGACCCAGGACTGGCCTATTTTCATCGTGGACATCTTTCAGAAGTGCCACTCCTTTAACACACCTGATACACAGACATTCATAAACACCTTGACCAGTCTGAGGAGAGTTTTATTTCACAAAGAAAGATTTTTCATCGTTAACCACATAATTTAAGCCCAAAGTCAAGAGTAGAAGGAAGAATCAGTCATACAAAACAATTCCTGGGTTCTCCGGCTCACACTTTCCGGCTTTACTGATAAATCCTGTGTCGTTATACACAGAGATGACAATATGATATCACCAGATTCTCCCACTTGCTGACGTTAAGCTCAGGAGTCTCTACAGAATCTCATTCTGACTTACTCTCCAATGTCCACTGTGATGCATGAGAAGAACGAGGCCTTGCGTCACCTTGTGGAATTCAGGAGGAATGTTAGCAGAACAGACGTCTGCATCAAAACATCTGTTAAACTGTTATAAATTATAAAATATCCCAGAATTAACACCTGACGCCATTACATCAATATAATATTGTGCCAAACAATATCACAATAATGCACCATATCGCTTTTTCTCCCCACCCTGACCCTTTTTTAATCATTCCAGCAAAGACGTTCTGAGGAGACAAAACTCACGCCATGAATCTCTTCACAGCCACCAGAACTTTTTGATCGGTGATCAGCTGTGGATACATGTTGTTGTAGTGGTCGTACATCTGCCTGCAGACAAAAGCACAGTGACACAGTCAGACGGATGGTTAGTCAGTCTTTAGCTCCTTCAGCAGATTCCTATGGGTGATGAGTTACTAAGTTAGCATGAATTAAGTTAAGGCTAATGAGCCCAGGCTTCCTGAATGCTGCTGCTGAAACTTCGCACAGCACTGTGACTACCCGCCACTCAGAACACACACTTGTGGAAAAGGAAAGAGGGATGTTCTACAATGAGAACTACAGGCCGATATTTTTTCCACACACTTTGCTGATACAAATATTTATAAAATTGAAAAAGAGAGTAAACCTAAAGTCTGTAGGACAAAAATAATATAACAGCATGCAAATATATTACTGCAGTTACCCAGTGTCATTTATGATCAATAAATCAATGTAAAGATCAATAAATACACTATACACACACACACACACACACACACGGCATGGAGACCCTCTATAAAACACACCCACACCACAGTGAACACACAGCCTCAGAGACCCTTGGTAAATCACACCAGGGCCGGCGTCAGAGAGGATCTGGCATCTAACTGACTATGGTGGGGGGCACTATCGATCGTGAACTATATTCATATGAGCAACACTAGGGTGCTGGAGCGTGTATGGGGGGGCATGGAGACTCGCTAGAGGGGGCAATGCCTTCGAAAGCCCCCCCTCGATGCAGGCAATGATTCTCACACACACACACACACACAGAGCAATGAAAGCTGATATTTTAATAGAACAGTAGAATGTCATGATGCCCATTTACATATTCACACTATAGCTCCGCCCTGCACTCAACTGATGAATGAAACACTACGCGGCGTGACATCAGCAGGGGTACGAGGAGAACATGTTTTCTGCAGTGGTCGTAAGTAGGGCTCTGACTAGAGACCTGCTGCAGTGTCCACTCACCGGGCGGTCAGGAACCCCTCCAAATATCCAGCCAGAAAATAGGTGACATCGTCCGGCTCTGGAGTCTCTCCGTATCCCGCGCGGACCTCCAGAACTCCCCAACCAGTCGAGGAGAAGGAGTCATTATAGTAACCATACGCATCACCCGCTTCATCTAGGACCCCCTCCTTCAGCAGCACGGCCTTATGGGTGGGATCCCAGTAGACAGTGGCCTTCTGCACCCCTGAGGAAGAAGAACAGGAACAAAGTCTATAGACTATATACAGAGTCACTCAGGAGATAATGCATCTACTGGGCCAGTGTGTAATGAGGCTTAGAAGACATGGTGTCTTCAGTGATGACGGTACTTTTACACAGCGGTGGGACATCTGATCACCACTGTGTGTCAAATCACACACATATACATTATATACATACATACACACATTATATACACTGCTCAAAAAATAAAGGGAACACTTAAACAACACAAAGTAACTCCAAGTCAATCACACTTCTGTGAAATCAAACTGTCCACTTAGGAAGCAACACTGATTGACAATCAATTTCACATGCTGTTGTGCAAATGGAATAGACAACAGGTGGAAATTATAGGCAATTAGCAAGATATCCCCAATAAAGGAGTGGTTCTGCAGGTAGTGACCACAGACCACTTCTCAGTTCCTATGCTTTTTATATATATAAAATGTATGTGTGTGTGTGTGTGTGTGTGTGTGTGTGTGTGTGTGTGTGTGTGTGTGTGTATGTATATATATATACATACACACATATACACATATATATACACACACACATACATGTGTATGAAGAGAGGTTGGAAATGGGGATAATCAATACGTTTCTGCATGAGTGTCACATGCCACATAAAAATTAACATGCAGCTGTTCTGGTAGTGTCATCAGACCGTTTTTATAATCTGTTGTTTCATAAAGGGCTTTTCTATTAGCAGGCTGACATTTTCACACCCAGTTCTACGTTTGGCGCATGCAAGTCCCTTGCTAATAGGTCACATGGCCGACCACACGCTTCACTAATGGGTTATAACGGCACTGCTCAGACCACTGTGGAAAAACGCTTCGCCAGCTGACTGCGACCACTGTGGCCTTTTGTTTCAGCATTGAGTAACATCCCAAACACCCAACGCCAACGTAGGAAACTCTTCTTAAATGTTCTCCTACCCTTAATGTAAACGAGTGTGTGGAAAATTCAGGAATTAAACACATAACACATAACAGTCATATTGCCTTCTCTGATACAGAACACAGTTCTGCTTCCCCTTCTGGGTGAGTAATGATCTCTGCCCCGAGAGAGGAACCATGAGGAGGATGTAAAACACTGCTCTAATATTTAAAGCCTGCACGAAAACACAGTAAAGGAGCAGCAGTTTCACAACAGTTATGAAAAAACAAAAAAACGCACAAACAAGTGTATGACTGCTGCACCCCTCGCCCTTCTTCACCGCCTTCTGAAGAAACTGCGGTCAGCAATACCAACCAGGACATTCTGTTCATTTCTGCTAGAAACACACAAGAATGTCCATTCCTTCCTTTCTTTAAATATGCAAATAAAAAATATACAAATAAAATCTGTCTTTATGAACAAAACTGATCGCCAGTGTACAATCAGAGAGCAAACAAAATATTTTAACAAAAAAAAAAATCAAAAAATGAATCAAAGTGAACATCAAAATTCATATAAAACCTTAAAAAAGAGAAGAAGACCATATAAATCAAGACAACAGCATAGACAGCGTGATTGGAGTGTAAATGTAAAGTTCAATAGTCACCCAAATCTTTTCTGTAAACACATAACCAAAACTTCTCTGAGCCCTCAAACCTCGTCCAGATCTTCATTAAGGTGGAGTGGACTCACGGACATGGTTGGGGACACAGTATGACCTGCTGTGAGCTGGTCCAGAGAAGTTTTGGAGATGTGCTCACAGAAAATATTTGGGTGACTTCTGACGTCTAGTGTTTGAGACATCAGTCTTGTATCTCCAGTTCTAAACTTCACAGTTAGACTAGAAACTTGTGTTTTAGGTGTGACATTTATTTACCGTGGACAGTAGATTTTTTCCTCAAACAATTCCTGTGCTGGATGAAGAAAGTGATGGAATTTGACAAGAATCCCTGGAGCAAACTGCTCCAAATCTGCATTAGAGACTTTACAGTGTGGACAAGGACTGAGAAAAAAATCTGACCATTTGATAAAGTCTGTAGTTTGCTTTAACTGAATTCTTAAAACTTAGAGGTTATACAAGTAAACACAGGTAAGGGTACTTTTATTGTATTTTTAAATAACAGATTACTTCTGACTGCAGTAGAGGAGGATTTATTTTCTCCTAAGGTTCACTTTATGACCTGAGTTTTACTTTCAACTCTTAAGTCATTGGCTTCTTCCTGATATGCTGGTAGTGCTCTTCTGTAGCAGCTCCTCAGCATTTGAGGTGCGGGGGTGCAGACAGGTTTACGGTTTTAAATGAGTGTTTGTATTAACACTTAAGCTTCTGTCTGACTTTAAGCCCCCTGAGCCCACCTTTACCCTGTCCTATCTGGGGCGGGACTGTTGAGGGAATATTTGGCTAAACAGAGGTAGAATTAACCTTAAAAGAGCTCTGCTAGAGGAATTCGAAGTCTTCGTTTCAGAATGAGCTGCATGTGAGTCCACCGCTGAGAGTCAGAGTTGCAGGTTCAGAAACGCGAGCAGCAGTGCTTGAAATGTTCTCGTTACTTAAAGCTAAACTGCTCAAGGACCATCTCCAGATCAAGCCAGGTGTCTTACCTTCAGCCCTCACCAGTGCCCCGACAGCACAGGCGAGGATAAAGACGAGTATTTCCATGTTTGTTGTTTAAGTGTGGACAGGGACAGGACAGGTCAGGACAGGACGCTCCGGAGCTCCAGCGCGACAAACAGGCGGAGCGGAACTGAAAGCGCCCTCGAAAATCCCTGCAGAATTAAGAAGCTGCTTCCTCCGCCGCGCGGCTTTATGTCTCGCTAATCATCTACTTATGTGTGAACGGTGTGTCCCACTTTAACAGCGACACACGCACACGCACACACACACACACACCAGCACAAAAGTCAAAAACAGGACGGAAAAGGACACACACCCCAGATGGGACTCGAACCCACAATCCCTGGCTTAGGAGGCCAGTGCCTTATCCATTAGGCCACTGGGGCGGAGCTGCGAGACGGAGCGGGCGGGGCTCCTATAAAGCAGCGCGACTCTCACAAATGATGACCAAAATCTATACAATCTACTATAAAATAATTTATGATGACGTTTCCTATTTATGACTTGTAGGCCTCATTCACATAAGGTCATACAACTCGTTTTTTTAAAACAAAAAATATAGATTATTTTGACTGTAACACATACTTAAACATGTTGTACTGTTTTTCACAGAGAATCTAATTTCAATGTTTACCAAGGACAATGTTTTTAAACCAGTTAAATTTTCTTTGAAAAATAACACCCATCTTGTTCCCGGTTAAAAATGACGGCATGATTTATTTACTAAAGAAAAAAGACAAAGTTTTTTGTGGTCGCTAATATATAAAAAGGTGGTTGCTATGGTTTAGGAGGTGGTTGCTACGTAGTTTTCAGGCAGTTGCTGTGTGCAGGAGGTTGTGGCTCAGGAGTTTCTGGATGGTTGTAATACAGTGTGGTTGCTCAGGAGTTTCTAGACAGTTGCTATGGTGGATGAGGAGGTTGCTAGGGAGTTTTTAAGTGGTTGCTATGGTATCTGGGTCAAAGCAATTTCACCGGGGATCAATACAGTTTTCTGATTCTGATATACAAAGTGGTTGCCAGGGTGTTGTTAGGTGCTTGCTGCAGTGTAGGATTTGGTTGCTCAGTAGTTTCTAGGCAGCTTCTATTTGTAGGAGGTGGTTGCTAAGCAGTTTCTTTGCAGTTGCTATGGTGTTGGAGGTTGCTGCTATGAAGTTTCCAGGTGGTTGCTATGGTATAAACAGTGGTTGCTGTAGGTAGGAGGTTCTTGCTATGTAGTTTCCAGGTGGTTGCCAGGGTGTAGGACTGGCAGGGGAGTTTCCTTGTGGTTGCTCAGGTGAAGGAAGCGGTTGCTATGGAGATTTTGGGTGGCAGACCAATCTCCAAATTTCTTCAGGAATGCTGCATCTTTGTTTGAATGAACAGTCAACAGGTTCACATGGAGTAAAACTTGAAATGGAGAGGTTCCTGTGGGGGAAAGGGGGACATAAGGTGTGTGAGAGTGTGTGTGTGTGTGTGTGTGTGTGTGTTTATATGTGTGTGTGCTCAAAGGCACCAGCATGGTGGGATGTGGGAATGTTCTTAAACTCTGTTTTATACACTAATCATAGTCTTACTAATTAATTTCTAATGACCGGTCATTTTTGATTGGGAACACCATGAATGTTCAAAAGTTCAATAAAACACACAAAATGTAATAAAATAAAAAAAAATAATAATAATTATGCATTCCAGTGCCTTGTGTAAACAAAGTCATGGAACCTTCCAACAAACCGATGAAATAGCTTGTATGATTCATCGGTTTGCCAGCACATGGGACAAATAAATAAATACACAAATATTTCAGAAACAACTTCATAACTCTGAACACCCAAACACCTTTCTTTGCAACAAATACTTTTTAATATTTATACTTTCTGAATTTACATGAACCAGTAGCACATTACTACCCCCATAACGGTAGCATTCAGACACACCCAAATAATAGTGAAAAAGACTGACTCATCTTCATCCAGTGTTCAGACTGTTTTATGGTCTTTAGCAAAGCAGGTGACCTCTTTCGTAAACTGTACTGTTTTAGGTCCTCTTCAACAGAAAAAAAATGATAAACATAAAAATAAATAAACACAGATCAACAAATTTCCTTATTAAACATTGTGGTTTACAAGATGAAACAGCTTGCGCAACAAAAGCAACTGAAATGAAACTGAATTGGAACTTGAATAAACTGTGCAGGACAGTCTGTGTCCAGGAGCCGGACAGGGGGATGGATCCCACTACCAGAGGAACCTCAGGAACAGACTCAAAACGTTCTGATTCTGGAGGAAAAATCATGAAAATACCACAAGATTTTTGGTACAGAAAGTGTTCAGTGAAATGCAGCGACTGGTCTGGTCCCATGGGTGTAGTGCTTTAACACAAGACCATTAAGCAAAGGACTAATCCATCCTTCAGACAGAAAAAAAGCTGAAATCAGGAATGAAATGAAAATTGGAGCATGCAATTAACAGAAAAATGATCAACTGACAGAGAACGATTCTCACTTCAAAAAAGGCTAAAGGCACACAAACCAAACATCAAGGAATCTGTCCACACACACATTTGTACTTGAATGCAGGAAATGATTTTAACCAGTGTTGAAGAACTTAATGACACCATTCATCATTCATTCATGCCTTCATTCGACCATTCCTTTAATTCTTCCACACGGAGAAAAACATCTCGTTTCAGTCACCGACTCAGCTGCTCCTTCTCTCTCATTCATTCAACAGTTCCCACTTTTCATCTGCATCCACCGTCTTGTTGATTCCTTCTCTCATTCATCATCTATCAGTTTCTCCGCCCCATTCTCCGCTTGACCCGTGGAGCATCCTCCCTCCCCTTTATCCCCCTCTTCCTCTGCTTCCTCCTCCTCCTCGTAGGACTGGCTCTGGCCGCTGTAGTTGATCATGGTGCGGGACAGGTCCACCTCGATGGGGAACACGTCCGCCTCCTTCAGCACAGCATAGCACTCATCATAGTAACGGGACATCCCAGACACGAACCTCTGCAGCTGGAACACGATGTCCTGAACTGGAGGAGGAAGAAATGACACTTTAAATGGCAACTCATCCCAGGTGAAGCCACTCAACTCACCCCAGGTGAAGAGATCTCTAAATATACCGGGTTTTGTGGTCCCTGACTCTGAGACACACTGCAGCAGCCCTGAAACTGCGTTCTATCTATACACACGTGTGAGATTTTCATCTAAATGTGTAAATAAAGAGCAGAAAGTTCCAGAAAGGGGGAAATGTGAGGCAGAGAAAAGTTATGGTCAGTAAATGAAGTTCTTCCAGATTCTGAACTGCTTCTCAGTCACTGTAAAAACCTGAAGGGAATCTGTGACACTGACCACATTAGGCTCTTTTGTCAGAAAGTTCAGTGTGTGTATGTGTGTGTGTGTGTGTGTGTGTGTGTGTGTGTGTGTGTGTGTGCGCGTGTGTCTCCTCCCACACAGCATGTGTTCAGATGACTCTCACTTCCGGTATAAATAATTTATAATATAATAAAACATCGATTATTTCTTTCATTTAAAAGTACTGGGAGAGTAAGCAGTCACACACAGTTACTCCGAACCATCACTGCTCCTCCCCTGTACTTTACACTACAGCCAAACAGGGGCTTTTGAAGAGTTTCACTAGTGACAGCAGCTGCTGCAGATTGTGCCTGAAGAATTCTCAGGGAAGCAGATCTCCAGGATCAGGGTTAGAGACCATGGTATTAAACTTCTCCACCAGGCCCAGAAACTCATCTTTCTAAATGTTCTGCAGCAGAGCAAAGCCTAATGGCTAACATACAATACGACAGCATTCTGACAGTCTGATGATAAACTGATGCTCACATATGGCTTATTTGTTACATTTGTATTTGATGTTTGGAGCTCACACTGAAAATGAAACACCTCAGATTTTGTTTCCTCAGACTAAAACAGATCAGCAGCAGCTACAGTGTCATTATGAAGACTATCATTTTACAGGGAACGTCAGGAAAGCCACAGTCTCTAAAGGAGCTGCGCTCTTCACACAACAGCATTCTTTTGGAGTATTTTCAACGCTCCACATTACATCTTCAGGTTTCATTGAAGAGACTAATGGGATGTTTAAGACTGTGGAAAAGTGGTTTAAGTCCTCATGCTTAGAGCCAGTGAGAACAGCTCCAGGTTCAGCAGGACACATCACAAATCCACTTAATGCCGTTCATTACCAGAGGCACAACAGAAAACAGCAAAGCGCAGGAAGTTCTCCAGTTAAAAAAAGAACCTGCAAAAATCATCTCCGATTCCTCCGGGGTGTGGACTCCAGTCTAACGGACACATAAAAATGACTCACCATGTTTCTGGTCAAGCAGCTCGATCTTCTCCAGGACGTCTTTGCGCATCTTGGCAAAGCGTGAGCGAGCTTCCTGCCGACAGCGCAGGATCAGACGGTACTCATAGTTCCCTGTGCTCACGCGGTACAGAGGCTCACCCAGCGCCTGCACAACACACACACACACACACACACTTTAACACAAGACCAAGTTATAAGACTGGACAAAGCAGTCCACTACTTTCAGTGTCCTTGTTATTTTCCAGCCATTCTCTGCAAAATTTGAGTCTGAATGTTAGTGAACCCTTCAGAGGACCATCCTGCGTGAAGGTCCAGGTCTGAAATGGGCTCAATAAAGTGACTAAGCATAAAGCATAATTTCCACAAACCACCCGAGTGCTAGTTTTGTGTATGTAAGACTTCCATTCCCATTTTACTACAAACCCTGATCAAATTATACGACAAACTTATTATTTTCCAGGATAAACAGCTGGATAAACACTCTCCTTCTAATGAAGTCAGTAAAATAAGAGGAACTCACAATGCAGCTGTACTCCTCATCATCCATCTCCTTCACCTTCAGACAGTATGACTAACACACACACACACACACACACACACACACACACACACACACACACACACACACACACACACACACACACAC
>JBBIGA010054934.1:0-12718 GCA_037576975.1 Alestes dentex
CTTCTTCTTTCAGTTTCCACCACCTGGTCCTCTGCCCCACCTTTGTTCTCTTCATCCTCCTCACCATCAGTTTCATCCTACAGACCACTATATATACATACTATATCACTGTCATCAGGTGGGGACAATGCAAAGCAGACGTAGCCTATGTTTTACCTGGCACAAAGACAGAAGGCTAACTAAATGTTTAAACTGTAGTGATACAATAATTTTGCTACTGTAGAATCAGTATTTTGTCATATTTGAAATATAAATCTAATATAATCTGTTTCTCAATGTATTTTCTTTTTTAAAAAGTGTTTTTTTAAATATCACAATTATAATAATCCGTAATCATGTGGATATGCATATTAGATAGTGTTTAGTGATATATAAGCCCTCCAGAAAGGCAGGGAAAAGCCCTGTTACTTACTTTAAAACGATATATATTCCCTAAATCGAGACTCAGAGTTACAGACTCATGACACCCTTACCCAGTTAGCTAGCGGCTAATGACCACCACAACTTGTGCAGTTAATAAAAGGACAGGTAATGTTTTGTCGCGCTGTTGCACAGTGAACACACAGCATGCTCAACTTGAAACTAGTTCTACACATCCTATTCAGACCTGAACACGTGAGTTTTCAGTGGACCAAAGCATTTAAGGCATTTTCCTGCTTGGAAATTGCTATTCATGTCTTTATGAGCCAGGTTCCTAGGATTTAAAGTTACAGAATAGTTTAAGATTTTGTGCAGAGATCATTGCCATGTAAAAATTAAACACGTTTTTATTTCTCTAAATGCATTTCTGACCAAAGCAACCTAATTCTGAATGTAAACCTCACTAAAGTTTCCACCCTACAGGCGAAATAGCGATATTGCAGCCTGAAGCGCGGTATTTAAGGTGGAACGAAAATTCCGAATAAGGAGCTGCGAATTAGGAACTTCAGCGTCGTTAAAAAAAATGCCTCAACAAAAGGGCACTTTGGGTAACCAAGGGGAAAGGGACAGGTGCTCCAGCCCCCTTCGCCGCCCCCCCCCCTCCTCACGTGCCTGCACCTTCCTATCGGAGTGATCTCTGTTGATTGACCACTAACATTTTCCAGCCTGATGAGAATCAACATTCTTTGTGCCACAATACACTTCCACAAACATGTGTTGTGAAGATTACTTTAAGATTACAAAAAACTTATTTGGACTCTTGAGTGATTTCTTGCTCAGTGGTAAAATCTATTAATCACAGTCACTTGAAATATCTACCAGTTCAAAATAACACACTAGCCACAGGCATTTTAAGTTTTTGATCTTGATCTGAACGAAAAAAAAATCCCACAGCAACATCTACCCTTTTCTTTGAAATTGCATCAGTACCATTTGTACAGGGCATGGCATACACAGGAACGGCTGCAAAAGGAGCCTGCAAACCAAGTGTTTAGGGAATCACCCATAGGTCTTCTGTCTGGCACCAGTCTTCTGGCTCCCCCTTGTGGCTACCCCAGTCATCACAGTACCCTTATATTGCATGTGGCTGAATTTAAAAATAATTTCCATAACATGCCCACTTCATTCGCACCTTTGATCAAAGCTTGCTTACCAACCAGGGTGCCTGCAGTCCCTGTTATGTGTAAAAAGTTCTTTAATCCATGCCACTATGAAGATGAACTGACAACTTTTGAATTTTTTATTGTTTTGGTTACAGGGTTTGTTTTTTGTCATTTTTCTGTAAACGTAGTTAAGCAAACAATAAAACATGCATAAAATATGTTATATCTCATAAAATCAGAACCATCTATTTTAATGCTTTTCAAACTGGCCACACTCAAAAATAATTGACATGCAAACTGCATTAGTTGAAAAAGGTTTTTCACTGTACTAGTTGAAAAATAATTTTTCAAAACATTCAAGAGCACTTGCCTGGCTGTCCACATGCCACATATTTTAACAACTTATTATTCGCATTATACATGGAAAAAAGGTGTTTGGACTGTGGGGAGAAAACAGAGCTCTGAGCAGAAACCCACACAGACACTGAAAGAACTCTGACTGCCCCGGTAGGGAATTGATCAACAGGACCTTTGATGTGACAGAGATAACCACACTTTTTTCCCTCCATATTGATATATCTGTGTATCCTTCATTTTCATATATGAAGCTCTTTCCACACTAAAGAGTGATACAGTCTCTGCTCTGGTGTTTTTCGAGACTTCTCATTTTATAGAAACCCCATCCACACTTTAAGCAATGATAAGGTTTCTGTCCTCTGTGATTGCGCTGGTGTGATCTGAAAGAACTCTGATCACTAAAACTCTTCCCACACTCTGAGCACTGATACGGTTTCTCTCCAGTGTGAATGCGCTGGTGTAATTTGAGGTGACAATTCTGATTAAAACTCTCTCCACACTCTGAGCACTGATATGGTTTCTCTCCAGTGTGAATGCGCTGGTGTGTTTTAAGAGAACTCTTCAAGCTAAAACTCTTCCCACACTCTGAGCACTGATATGGTTTCTCTCCAGTGTGAATGCGCTGGTGTGATTTTAGATTATCCTCTCTGTTAAAACTCTGTCCACACTCTGTGCACTGATATGGTTTCTCCCCAGAGTGAATGCGCTGGTGTGTTTTGAGGTTACCCTTATTTTTAAAATTCTGTCCACACTCTGAACACTGATACGGTTTCTCTCCAATGTGAATGCGCTGGTGGTGTGTGAGATTCCTCTTCAGGCTAAAACTCTCTCCACATTCTGAGCACTGATACAGTTTCTCTCCAGTGTGAATGCGCCGGTGTGTTTTGAGAGAATGCTTCAGACTAAAACTCTCTCCACACTCTGAGCAGTGATACGGTTTCTCTCCAGTGTGAATGCGCTGGTGTTTTATGAGAGTACCCTTCTTCCTAAAACTTTGTCCACACTCTGAGCAGTGATACGGTTTCTCTCCATTGTGAATGCGCTGGTGTTTTTTGAGAGAACTCTTCAGTCTAAAACTCTCTCCACACTCTGAGCATTGATATGGTTTCTCTCCAGTGTGAATGTGCTGGTGTTGTCTGAGGGTATCCATCTCTATAAAACTCTTCCCACACTGAGCAGTGATACCGTTTCTCTCCTGTATGAATGCGCTGGTATAGTTTGACTATCAGTTAAACACCTCCCCCACTGAGCACTGGTAAGGTGTCCTTTTTAGTGTTGATCTGTGAGATGATGTGTTGATGAGAAGGTTAGCAGAGGATGTTTTCTGAAGACTGGGGCTTCAGAATAATTAAACCTCTCCTGAGATCAGCAGTGTCACATATTCCTCTCTGGGCTCACAGCAATCCCTCACAGTGGCATCGACTGATGTAGTTGTTGAAGTAAATTTAACTGTGTACGTAGGTGGGCAGTAGGACAAGAAGACTTGCAGGTGATCATTTCCTTCTGTCAGATAAACATAAAACATGAAAAAAATTCAGTGCCAGGTGCAACATTCACATTTTATCTAGTTTGTTGAAAAAAAAAAAAAAAGAGTACAGAGCATTATAGCAGCTGTAAAGGGGACCGACTCCATATGAAAGTTTCTGTACCTGAATGTAGTGTCATTAAAGTCCCCCTTGGTGTAATGGTCATTTAATATGGACAAAAGTAATGAGACAGCTGACCCCTGCAGACACCAGCAGGACTTAGAGCTGTGTGCTCTGCGCACTTGGAGGCCCAAAAAAAGCAATAAACTTTCAAAATTAAAGGATTTTAAAAAAAGCATTAAAGCATGTTGGCATTAAGTAAATAATGCATTAACGTGATAATATGTTAACAAACCCAGACCTAATTTAAATGCAATAGGTACATAAGTGTTCACACCCTCTGCTTTGACACTCAAAATCCGATTTCCACTGATCATCCTTGAGATGTTTCTACAACTTGGAGTCCACCTGTGGTAACTTCAAATAATCACACATGATTTGGAATGGCACACACCTGTCGAGATACGGTTTCACTGTTGACAGTGCATATCACAGCAGAACCCAACCAATCCAGGGAATTGTCTGTAGACCTCCGAGACCACTGAAGGTCCCAATAAGCACTGTGGTCTCCCTTATTTGGAAATCGAAGACGTTTTGAACGACCACGACACTCCCAACATCAGAAAGGTGACCAAGAACCTAGTGGTCACAACAGCCCAGCAATCCCTTGTGGAGATCGGAGAACCATCCAGAAGGTCTACCATAGCTAACACACACTACCAATCACGCCTTTATGGTAGAGAGGGCAGACGGAAGCCACTCCTCACTTAAAGACACATGGCATTCCATCAGGTAAAAGATTATCACTAATTAATCTTCAGCCCTCAACTCCACCATGATTTCATGAATGGGCATTTGTTTAAAAACAAACAAACAAAAAACATGTGCATGTGCATGCTTGGGCCTCATGGACAGCAGTGTTTTAATGAGTCTGTGGGGCTCCTTTGAAAGTGCACTCTTTGGGGGCAAAGCACATTCTTTGGGAATTTCCAGCCCAGCTTGAAGGACCAAGGTTTCATCCAGTTCCAGCATACAGAGGGCAGATGGAGACTGAGAATTTTTGTAGTGCTAGTAAGGCCTCTAACTATATACACACATACATTTTCTACCATTGGGGCTGCTTTATTGGTAAACCCGCCTAGGTCAGAGGCCTGTCAGGCACTTTGAGGCAGTTTGTTATGCAGTTTGAGGCAGTCTATGCAAAAGTGACATGTGGTTATAATCTGGAACACCTCAGCAATAGTAATATGGGAGTAAAGTTAATGTAATGAAATTCGTTTTTATAAAATGTTTGAGTAAACATGACATGACAAAAACTTATTTTAAGAGGTCTTTACACAAAGTAAAAAAACACCAAGAATATATCTGAGCAAGACTTTTGAAGTTTGAACCTTGTAAATATATATCTTGGCAAAAAAAAAAAAAAGTAAGAAGCGCGTTTAGAAATGTTTCACGCTACAAAATGTAAAAAAGTAGTTTAACAATACAAATGTAAAAAAGTTAAGACTATCTAGGTTTTATCTGAAGCCAGTGGCGCTTTCACATGCATATTGATTAGATGGTGTATCACACCTGTAACTTCTCTCTCCAGATACACCACAAATATATCTGGACAAGACTTTTGAAGTTTAAATATAACACATGCGAAGTTTAAATATAACACATGCATATTGATTAGATGGGTGTATCACACCTGTCATTCACACCAAATCTGTTACGATAATTCACACCTATAGCAACACCTGACATAAATTTGCAAATGTAGCCAATCTGACACAAATAGCAGGCTATCTAACATTCACAGTAGATATTATGCAATTATCTATCTATCTATCTATCTATCTATCTATCTATATATATATATATATTAGGGCATTAACACAAAAGTCGACTATAGTCGACTATAAAATAAGACTAAAATGCCCAGACTTTTAGTCGACTGAATCTTGACTAGACTGAAAAGAGTTTGACTAAGTGACTAAGACCAATAAAAACTAAAATGACAGCTCACGCAAAGACTAGACTAAAACTAAAATTAAGAGTTCAGAGTAAAGTGTGTGTTCATATTCACTACATCAGGCTCTCCTAAAGTGTTCAATGCTTTGCATTTCTTTTGTGTATTCGTTCTTAATGGGAAAAGCATCCTGGTAAAGCTCCGACCTTTTCAGAATCACAATCTGATTTTTCAATCTGCCCCCTCACATGAAGTGCGTCCTTGTGAGAATGTTTTTTTGCAGAATAAAAGACGCCGTCTCCTTTAACCATTGTGGGAGTTCGTCCGGTGACTGAGGGTCTTCTGGAGCGAGGAGTGCTCGGACCCATCTGGAGTCACTAATAAACCAAAACCTTTTACCATTTGGCTCAAATAATGCAAATAACAGGCTGTTTTGGACACTATGTGTGTTGTTTTCCCCTCAATGAGAGCAACACCACACACACACACACACACACACACACACAAAAACCCCTTTCCAGGGCCATCCCCAGATTTGCCAGTGATCTTCCAACTTACACAACCAGCAACCAAACATATCCTAACACACACACACTTTACTGAAAAGGGAGAGTAGTCTCCGCCCAGTCCGGTAAAAGTTAAACACGTTGTAAAGAGTTAAATAGCTCTTTACCTTCAGCTCCTGTTTCTCCAAAATACTCCGAACCTTCTTCTTCTTCTGTAGATTTTCTGGCAGCTTGCAAGCTTAGTGCATTACCGCCATCTGCTGGACTGAGGACTGAGGTTTGATCACATCGGGACGTCAATAATACTCCATAAAATAAAAATAAATAAATAACTAATAGCAAAAAACCCTCCTTAACTGTCTTCTCTCTACAGAGTAATGCCTACGAACATATGCTTCACGGTTTCCATCTCTCTGCAATATAGACACATTCCAGTTTCATGTTTTCCTATTGTGTGCAGGCAGCTGATCAAGCCTGTATGTCCTCGTCTCAGTCTGGTGATCCAGGTTTCCTCTTGTCGTGTAAGTGAGCTGATTTTCCTAACTGTCACCTTTGGTTGAATACCATAGAAGTGCCCAGGCCAATAGGGTCTCTGCCGCCAGACCCTTCTCGCCCAGGCCCGGCGTCATGGGCGGGCTTTAGGGTGCCGTGCCCGCCCTCGGAATCACTTGGGAATACGAGCCTGTCATCCCACCAAACGTTTACAACATTGTTTTTGAAAAAATACTAATAATCGCAGGCTATTAAGATCAATAGTTTTTCTTCTCCAATAAAATATTTCATAATAGCATGAAAAAGTGCTTTGTCTAAAATGTGGTAATTTCAAATGGTCTGTGATTCATTCAAAATAATCCGCGTTAAACGGAAATGTTCGGCTACTCTTACAGTAACAACGAACACAAACTATTACAAACTAGTGATAGAACTTCGGAAAATCAACTAAAGATGAGGAAAACTACACCAAGCTAAAGAAAATTGTAAGAAAGCCTCCTTTCACTTTAACCCTTTGATGCATAAGGGGGGTCAAAAATGACCCCAGCGGTTGTTTTTTTTGCAATATTTTTGTCATTTTAAATTTTTATCGTTTAATTTTCCATGCATCCCTCAAATAGGTTGTCTTTGACATGAGGCCATTTGGATTTGTATGTAATTTTTATATTTTTTAAGTAATTGCATTTTTTGTATCAGTACCATACTTTTCCATACGTGGGGTAAAAAAAAATGACCCCAAGCATTTTCTATGGAATTTCAAAGGTTAACCCAAGGAACCTTTGCTTTTTGTCAACTGTGACAGTCAGGTATACATTTATTGTTGATCCACACATCTAATGCTAACAGTATTACCACACTGAAGGTTATTTTTACACAGCAACATACATGTAAGTATAAGCATCATTTTTGTACCTCATAATACATGTGCCGTCATAAAATATGAACTTATTTTCAACATCCCCGAATTTTGTATGATAGTTTTATCATCAAACTACTACTTTGTATTACACAAGATAACTAAGCTAACTATGCTAACACTAGCTAACCAAGCTAGCTAACATCACTGCATTTGTTGTGTAAAGAAAGAGTAGACTCTACAGACCATGATATTTATAGCTTCCTGTAATAAAGGTAGCCTATTATACTATTATCATTTACACAATAATATTATAAGTATGTGTGTGTGTGTGTGTGTGTGTGTGTGTGCAGATTTAACTATAATGTTCGGGTAGTAGTCTGTGCTGAGCAATTGATGACATCTGCCATAAATAAAACTTTTAACTTAACTTTTAAACACAACCAATGTTTCCTCTTTAATTTTGTCAGACTTTGAAGCATATTAAATGGGGGGGGGGGGTACTGTGTCATGGTGGCGCAACACCAGAAGATGCAGCATCAAGGGCAAGTCTCTGTAAGGACACATCGAACTGTGCCATGCTGAGGCCGTTCTGATAGCACAAGAACAAATAATGACTTTCACACTCAATCCCATTTCACACTTAGCCTAAATAAAAAACAAGACAGTCTGTGAAATGCAATTCATGAACTTTATTTTACTGCCAAGAAACATTTTCAGTCCACATAATAAGATAAATGATACCCACGAGTAACCTTTCAAAGAACCGAGTCTTTGCTCTATAACGTATTACTATTTATCTTTCTGAACTACAAATTCAAAACAGTTTCCCATATTTCCAACAGTAGGGGCCTGCACTGAACATAATGGGACTAGTTCTTTCGCATGGAGAAATCAGCTTGATGAGCAGAGAGTAAACGAACAGCATGTCTGATCATGAAAATAAAAGCCACGGTTACGAATACCACTTCACAGTTGTAACACACATAATTGGTTTAGGGAAAAGACTAGACAAACCAATGAGATTAGTCTTTCCTGCTCTAAAGCTGAGATAAAAGCTCCAGAAATGTGCATCAATGTTTTCATTGACAGTGACAAAAGACTGGCAAATCTCCCTCAAGTCAACCAGGTCAAGTTGGGGGTTATGATAGACAGCCAGGGTCTGTTTCTGATTTTATGCTCATCCAATCATTCCACGATATTGAACAGTTTTGACGTATCCAATAAAAATGCAGTATCAGTGACTGACCAGTTTTTCTTTTATTTCGTTCACTGTTACACCTGAGGTAAACTCACTTAGCTGGGGTAAACTCTACTATACCTGCCACAAGTTCATGCACATGCGGAGGAACAAGGGAAGTGTTCTAATAATCGTTTTGCCTGTTTACATGAGTAGTTTCCCTGATCGATCAGATTAAAAGAAAGGTATAAACCACCTGTTTTAATCGGATTGATGGAATCCGAATACTGGAACCTTTTACACAGGACGTTTTTAAATGGTTTCTGTATTTAATCAAATTAAAAGTGAAAAAAGTGTCCATGTAAACGGGGTTACTGTGAGAAAAGCCTTTAGTAGCTTAGTAGTTTCACTGGGCTGTTTTGTGACATTTAACACCTTCCTCTTGGAGTGATCTCTGTTGATTGACCACTAACATTTTCCAGCCTGGTGAGAATCAACTCTCAGAAATCTTATTCTTTGTGCCACAATACACTTCCACAAACATGTGTGGTGAGGATTATTTTAAGATTACAAAAAACTTTTGTTGCTCAGTTGTAAAATCTATGAATCATAGTCACTTTCAATATCTATAAAAGTGAAATAACACACTACCCACAGGCATTTTAAGTTTTTGATCTTGATCTGAACAAAAAAGGTTCCCACAGCAAAATCTAGCCTTTTCTGTGAAATTGCATCGGTACCATTTGTACAGGTCCTGGCATACACAGGAACGGCTGCAACACGAGCCTGCAAACCAAGTGTTCAGGAAATCACCCACAGGTCTCGTGTCTAGCACTGGTCTTCTGGCTCCCCCTTGTGGCTACCCCAGCCATCGCAGTACCCTTTCCATTGCATTTGCCCGAATTAAAATGACCTGTCCACTTCATTCACACCTTTGATCAAAGCTTCCTTACCAACCACAGTGCCTGCAGTCCCTGCTATGTGAAAAAGCTCTTTAATCCACGCCACCATGAAGATGAAATTACACCTTGAAGGTTTTGAGTTTTTTTTATTGTTCTGGTTAGTAGGTTAGTTTTTTTGGTCAATCATTTTTGTCTGTAAACGTTGTTAAGCTAACAATGAGACATGCATTAAACAGCAAGTGTGTTTTGATAAAATCAGCACCATCTAAAAAGAAACGTGATACAAAATGAATACATTTAAATGAATTTATTAAAAGACATGCAAAAAGCACTAGTTGGAAAGGTTACAGAATTTTTCAAAATATTCAAGATCACAAAATTTTCATTTTTCTGTAAATGTTGTTAAGCAAACAATAAAACATGCATAAAATATGTTATATCTCATAAAATCAGAACCATCTATTTTAATGCTTTTCAAACTAGCCAGACTCAAAAATAATTGACATGCAAACTGCATTAGTTGAAAAAGGTTTTTCACTGTACTAGTTGAAAAATAATTTCTCAAAACATTCAAGATCACTTGCCTGGCTGTCCACATGCCACATATTTTAACAGCATATTATTTGCATTATACATGGAAAACAGGTGTTTGGACTGTGGGGAGAAAACAGAACTCTAAGCGGGATCCCACACAGTCACTGAAAGAACTCTGACTGCCCTGTTAGGGAACTGATCAACAGGAACTTTGAGGTGACGGAGATACCCACACTATTTTTCCTCCATATTGATATTTCTATGTATCCTTCATTTTCATATATGAAGCTCTTTCCACACTAAAGAGTGATACAGTCTCTACTCTGATGTTTTTCGAGACTACTCATTTTATAGAAACCTAATCCACACTTTAGGCAATGATACGGTTTCTGTCCTTTGTGAATGCGCTGGTGTCTTTTGAGGTTACTCTGTTGACTAAAACTCTTCCCACAATCTATGCACTGATACAGTTTCTCTCCAGTGTGAATGTGCTGGTGTGATCTGAGAAAACTCTTCCGACTAAAACTCTGTCCACACTCTGAGCACTGGTGCGGTTTCTCTCCAGTGTGAATGCGTTGGTGTGATCTGAGACCTTTTTATCTTTAAAACTATGCCCACACTGAGCAGTGATACAGTTTCTCTCCAGTGTGAATGCGCTGGTGTGATCTGAGACCACTGTTATCAGTAAAACTCTTCCCACACTCTGAGCACTGATACGGTTTCTCTCCAGTGTGAATGCGCTGTTGTATTTTGAGAGTATCCTTCTGACTAAAACTCTGTCCAAACTCTGAGCACTGATAGCGTTTCTCTCCAGTGTGAATGCGCTGGTGTTTTGTGAGTGTACACTGAGCAGTGATACAGTTTCTCTCCTGTATGAATGCGCTGTTGTAGTCTGACTATCAGTAAAACACCTCCCCCACTCTGAGCACTGGTAAGGTGTATTTTTTTGGGTTTATCTGTGAGACGATGTGTTGATGAAAAGGTTAGCAGCGGATGTTTTCAGAAGACTGGGGCTTCTGAATAATTAAACCTCTCCTGAGATCAGCAGTGTCAGATATTCCTCTCTGGATTCACAGAAATCCCTCACAGTGGCATCCACTAATGTAGTTGTTGAAGTAAATTTAACTGTGTACGTAGGTAGGCAGTTGGACAAGAAGACTTGCAGGTGATCGTTTCTTTCTGTAAGATAAACACAAAAAATGAAAAAAATTCAGTGTCAGGTGCAAGAGAACAGTGAGCAACACAAAACCCTTGTAACCCTTGTAAGGGAAAAAATTATATATTCGCTTAGGGTGTTTTCACACATGCCTCATTTAGTTCGGTTGACTCGCACTAGTGTTCGTTTTCCTAGTTGGTGCAGTTCGTTTGGGCAGGTGTGAATGTAACAATCGCACCTGAGTGCGCACCAAAAGCGGACCAAAAAAGCGTACCAAGACCTCCTTGAAGAGGTGGTCTCGGTACGCATTCAAACGAACCCTGGTGAAAACATGATCCAAACTCGAACAGACCCAACTGCAAAAAGTACTGCGCCTTTTTGCTCTAATCCAGCTGCCGTAGTCAGCTGCGCTGTGCATTATGGGATGAGGAGACGTATTTGTTACAGTTAGCGCTTTAGCAACATAGCCCCATGGCAGCTCGCGAACAAACCTGGAGGAGGTGTGGAGCCTCATCGAAATTTGGTCCAATGATCACATTAGGTCCCAACTTTCAAAAACTCATAAGAACAAACAGCTCAGGGAAAGGGGGTTTAATAGATCAGTAGAACAGTGTAGGGGTAAGGCAAAGAAACTCCGCCAACAGAACATGCAAGTGCGGGATGCACTTAATAAAACAGGCAGCTCAGGAAAGGAGAAAGTCAAGTTCCCCTGGTTCGATGACCTTGATAAAATACTTGGGAATTTCTCCGCACGTTAATTCTGACCAATCGAAAAGCAGTTTGGGAAACATGTTCAATGGCACATCTGGCCAATGAGTGATGTAGATGTCACGTGACTGCATTTTGGTTCGTTTCAACTGGTTCGGACCAGAGCAATCTGTGTAGTGTGAAAAGGACCCAAAACGGCAGAAAAATGCTACAATGTATCATTTGTTGCCCTTGGGCCGGACCAAATGAACCGAACCACAGATGTGAAAGCACCCTTATACTCTAAGGGAAATCAATGTGTTCAATGTATTCTAAGGGAAAATCTGTATATTCACATTATGATTCATATTTGATTAACCATTTAACTATTCCTTATATAATGCTCATATTAGTGGAATGTAACTAAATCATTAACATTGTGTAACCGGTCTTGGTACCATTAGGGTTAGAGGACTTGAACTTATGAATTTGTAATTTAATTAAAAATATATATGTTTTATGATTTTGCTTTTAAGATGTATTTGCCTTATGTTTTATTATATTTCATTAAGATGTGTTTTACCTTACACACCTACAGCAACACTGTAACAGCACAGAAACACCATACACACCTACAGCAACACTGTAACAGCACAGAAACACCATACACACCTACGGTAACACTGTAACAGCGCAGAAACACCATACACACCTACGGCAACACTGTAACAGCACAGAAACACCATACACACCTACAGCAACACTGTAACAGCGCAGAAACACCATACACACCTACAGCAACACTGTAACAGCGCAGAAACAACATACACCTACAGCAACACTGTAACAGCACAGAAACAATATACACACCTACAGTCAATGCTGAGACAGCACACAGAAACCTGTGGTCCTGGGTATTTGTGTGTGTGTGTGTGTGTGTGTGTGTGTGTGTATGTATGTATGTATACACACACACACACACACA
>JBBIGA010054972.1:0-12717 GCA_037576975.1 Alestes dentex
AATTCAGTAAAATTAATATCATGTGAATATTCAAATGAACCTGAATATTTCTCTTTCAACAGTGTTCTAAATGATTTAATAATGTCTTGTTTTACGTAGTGTAATTATGCCATAGTATTCTATATAATTGTACCGTAGTGTTCTTTGTGGTATCATTCTGTTGTAGGGTTCTTTATGGTATAATGGTACTGTAGTGTTTTATATGGTGTAACTTCCTGTGGGGTTCTATATAGTATAATTATACCATAGTAGCCTATGTACTATAATCATACTATAGTGTTTTACATGGTATAATTATATTGTAGTGGTCTATACAGTATAACTACTAAATTCAATATTATTCTATATAGTATAATTATACCATAGTAGCCTACATAGTATAATTATACTATAGTGTTTTATATTGTATAATTATATTGTAGTGGCCTATGCAGTATAACTACCAAATTCTATCTTATTCTATGTTCTACTGTATTCTGTATAGTATAATAATTTAGTAGTGTTGTATTTTATATAATAATACTGCAGTGTTCTTTATAGTTGTGTGATATCACTACACTCATAATATGGCACTGTGTGTAGCTGATCAGTGGAAAACTATTCAGTGCCTTTAGATTTGAAGAAGATTCTGTGTTTTCATGGACGCAAATGTTAATTCCTATTCATGTGTGACTTCAGCACAGCGGTACCCTCATCTCTCTCTTCAACTCACACACAGTTGTTGTACACACACGGTCTCCCTGAGGCTTATAAGAGTAAAGTGAAGCCCCATGCGGCTTGACTCTGCCATATGGGCCGACAAGTAGAACAGAATACGCGTGCCAGGCACTGCAATATCTGTTTGGCTCACAGGAGTGTGTCTTATTTGCAGAAGCTAAATGTGTGTGCGTGCGTTTATGTATTACCTTCTGGGCTCAGGTCCTCTGCTCCATTCAGCTCTCCAGAGGGGGGAGGGGAGGGAGTCACATGGCGAGAAGAGATCTACAGAGAAAAGAGAATAAAGTTCATGATACACACACGTATCAAATGCAAATTACAGACGGGACGGGTGAGAACTGTCACATACGTTTTTCAGTCTGCGCGGACTGCCTGGGCTGGTCGGACTCTTTGACTTTACTACCGAAGCCTGACCTTCTGTAACGTCACTGCCTGAAAGAAGAACGTAGGAAAACAATCACACTTAAAAAAAAATGAAATCTTAACAAGCCAGAAAATCTTGGAGAGAAATCACAGATCTTGTTTTGTTTTAGGAACAACTGACTTGAGTACGTGAGATAAATAATCTATTTTCCAGAAACTCTTCCTTGTTTAAAGAGAGCTTAGAAAGCTGATAAGAAAGCTGATAATTCTGTTTGATTCTAAAACCTCTTGTTTCGCTTTATTAAAATGATGTTTGCAGTGCACCAGCCAGGACAGTTAGCTATGATACACTTTCAGAGATCAGCCACAACATTAAAACCACTGACAGGTGAAGTGAATAACACTGCTTATGTTGTTCAAATGGCTCCTGTCAAGGGGTGGATGCATTAAACAGCAAGTGAGGGCTGGAAGAAGGAAAATGGGTAAGCATAAGGATCCATGTGACATTGACAAGGGCCGAATTTTGATGGTGATGGTCTCCAAAAAGGCAGGGACAGTGTGGTGTTCCCAGTATGTAGCAATAAGTACCTACCAAAAGTGGTCCAAAGAAGGACAACCAGTGAACAGATGGCAAGGTCAAGTGCATGTGCATAAATGTCACTTACCTGGGGAAGAGATGGCACCAGGATGCACTTTGGGTAGAAGGTAAACTGGCAGCTTGATGCTCTGGGCAATGTTCTGCTGGGTCCTGCCTTCATGTGGATGTTGCTCTGACACAACACCTACCTTAAGCACTGTTGCAGACCAAGTACACCCCTTCATTCCCTAATGGCAGTGGACTCGTTCAGCATGATAATCTTTCCTTCCACCATGCAAAGCAATCCAAGAACAAAGAGTTCGAGGTGTTGACTTGGCCTCCGAATTCCCTAGAATTCAGTCCGATCAAGAATCTGTGAGATGTGCTGGACAAATTAGTCAGATGGAGGCTTTTTCTTGCAGGTTCCATTAAATTATAGATCTGCTTCTTCACCTTTCCACAGATCCCACAGAATACCTTCAGATATCTTCTGGATTCCATGCCTTGATGGGTCAGAGCTGTTTTTTGTGCACTAGGTGGACCTACACAATAATAGACTGTAATAGGTTTTAATGTTATGGCTGAATATATGGCTTTATATCCCCAAATATATTGCCTTGAATATGTAGAACAGCAGCTTATATGTTTTGTGTCTCTTTGTTTTAATATGCGTGTGCAATACACCTCTCAAATCTTGTAAAAAATTTGCGGTCAATATATAGTAATAGGCAAAATTACACATTTAGTTGATTTTTAGAGAGTAAATACACATCCTCCACAGAGGACACACATCTCCATATTTTAATGCACATTTACTGTTTATTTGTTGGATTTAACATATTGGGAAAACCGTATGGCGTATGACTGTACCATGCTGATGAACCGAAAAAATACTGAATTAAACATCTCACAATGGCTTCTGGCACCTTTTTTTCAGTTTACCCTGTGTAAGTTATTAAAATAACATCTGATAAGACAAGGTTCCAAACTTTTGAACAAAAGTGTAGGAACTCAAAGTGTTGGGTATGTGAAAGCCTCGTAGAAAGTCTGGCATCAGTAGGTCTTACCTGCCTTTGACCCAGGCACACCTGAGGTTTTGGTTCCAACGGACTTAACGGGGACAGAGGACTTTGATGATTTCATCTTGCACTCTGACACAGAGACAGAGGAAAGCATAGTTATTATGTGGAACGTGTATGAATGGACTTCTGTGTCTATATTACCTGTTAAACGTTTGGGGAGGCTTAGTAAATTAGTTTTCTTTTCGATAAATGAACATACTTTCTTTGTCAGATTGCAAAAACTTAATATATTAAAGTGAAAGTTGTTTGGATTTTGGGATCTGTCATTCCAAAAACTGCAAAACACAAGGAAGAATTATTTTAAAGTGGCCTTGGCAAACCCCATGTAACGGTCGATTTTGGGTACTGCCCTTTTAAGAATCCTTGTGGGTGAGCTTTATTTGCGAGTTGGATTGAGAGAGCCCAGCAGCCATTTTGCATGTATGTAAGTGGCTGTACACTTTCTCCAGTACCGCTGGATGCTCCAGACAAGTGCATACAAATCTTCAAGTTTGAGACCCATATGAACGCCACTGAAGGTGCACTGGCTTCTCTGTGCTATCCGGGGAAATGACTGTCAGGCCACTGTGTGAATCTGGCATCCGAGGGTCACAACCACTCACTTGAAAGTGATGTCATATTGTTATTTAGGTGAAACTTGCACTTAGTGGAACAAACTTTAGCTGTTTTATGTTAGCAGAACCTTTTTCTGTTATTTTATTTTCCTTCACTGAAACGTTACAGTGATAAACCACACATCATTTGTAAGAAATTTCAAAGAAAGCAAGGTGTCCCCACACTTTAGACAGGCTTTATATGTACTTAGTCATGTGTCACCATTAACAAAGGCAGCAGCAGATGGTTTTCCTGCATGTCCAATGGCAGCGTCGTCCTGGGCATAACGGAACTTCTCAAGCCCGCACGCGATGAACACGTCATCATCACCGAAAAAATCCTGAAGGCTTGTCAGCTGCAAAGATTTAGAGAGAGAAACTAATCCAGAATGATGCTGTACAACAGTTAGTGGTTATATAATTCCACAACTGTGCACCCAAATTCTGAAACAGTCTGATACTGGTTAGTACAGAGACTGCAACAATTGGCTGTGAATGAAGCATCCACACATTTTTAAGATAAATGATCTACCATAACACTACATAATAGCATTCACATGACAAACACAATCATTCTGACAGAATGCAATACACTACAGGAAGCATAGAGGGCAATTAAAGACAAAATCGCTTGCTGCACAGATGGAATTTTGAATTAGAGTGGACATTATTTTATCATAATTGAGATAAATAATTGCACAATAAGGTTTTCTGAGCTACTTAGTGCTGTGTAGTATGTCCATCCACCCATTATCTGTGCCAATTATCTTTTATCAGGGTCATTGGATGACGTATAGTACATGAAATATTGATGAAAAATAATTATACTCAAACTTTGAATGTAGTACTACATCACAAAAAAAAGAAGTCTAAAGAAGCCAGAAAATCTTTATAATAGTTCAGAAAATCTACTAATTTCTATTAGTTCAGAAAATTATAAAAAATCTTTATAATAGTTCTTCTTTTTATTCTTTTAAGAACAACTGACTTGACTATTTAAGATAAATAATGGTTTTAGAAAATGTTCTCATTTTATGAAAAGCTTATCAAGTGAAACATTTTCACAATAATGGCAGATAATTTTACTTAATTCTCTTTTCTTTCATGTGTTTATTATACTAATTTTTTGCAGTGCATTGTCTTTTCAAATACTGTGTGCATATTGTATGTAAATATTGTAAATACTGACAGTTCATTTCATCACTATATTAAATGTTAGCTGCTAGCTGCTGCCCTTACTGATTTGAAAGCCATTTTGACTTTGAGTGACCTCTACGGCAATTTTTTTAAATTTCACTCTTAGTCTCTGCTTGAACATTGCACACATACTGCAATACTTGCACAAACTGCTACACTTGCACAGCTAAAACTGTTTACATTGAAGGTACTCTCTTCAGTACAGCTGCACTGTTTCTTCTTCTTCTCTCTTTTTGTAGTCTTTAGTGTATTTTATTCTAACTATTACAACTTGTTATAATATATATAGAACATTGTAATGTGTCTATATCTATGTTTTTTAAATTGGGACAATAATTATATTTTTTTAATTACTGTAAAATTGTGTAATAGCATACGTCGATATTATATTTATGTTTAATTCTGTATACAATACTGTATTATTATAGTCTCCCTGTTGTGTCCTCCATAGCATGTATTTTTGTATTTTTTTAGGTAAAGTATTGTATATTTGTATATATTTACCCCCAGTTATTGATCTGTCTGAGTGTGCTGCTGTTGTGTTGTGTTGTATGTTGCACCGATGGTCCAGGGGGTACTTAATGCACATGGCTGGAATGACAATAAAGCTCTACTTGACTTGACTTGATATATGTGGTGGTAAAACATGCTGAACTTGCAAAATGTCTACGTCACTGCTTGCAGGTGATTTGGGATGAGGAAATTGAGAACAGACTTGCACACACACGGACCACTCCTATGCAAATAAGCTTAACTCAGCAGACAAAAATGTGCTTTATTCCAAAAGCCAATGGGTGAGTTAATCTGCAGTTGCCATGAGAAACTGGCAGTTTCCTGATAAGGTACAGGAGCACACACACACACACACACACACACACACACACACACACACTTCCGTCTCGCCAAGAACAAATGGGTCTTTCAAGGATTCCCCTCCTTCTCTGCAGTAGAAAACGTGCAGCATACAAATGAACTCCGGGCTTCTCCTCTAACGCACACACACACACACACACACTCGCACACACACAACTTTGTGTGCTCGCTCTCTTTGCCGAAGCATTCAGGGAGTTCGCTCAAGAGAGGAGAAGAGGAGAAAGGTTACCATGGCAACCGGCCTGCAGCCGGAGTCTTTGGTGTGTCGGTTTTTTGACAGAGCTGGTGTTTCTCCAGCTCAGCACATGCAGACATCCTCTGCTTACTGGGGTGATATTATCATTCCACTAATCACCAACGTGTAGTGAGTCACACGGCTGGGAGACAGAAAGAGAGACACTGTACTTCTAGGAAAGGAATCTCAAAATGCTCTACAGATCCATTATGGAACTTCTGTTTCCTTTTGCAATCCGGGTCTACGGACAATCATAGACTGACCAAGGGCCATAAAGACGCAACCGTGGCTTTAAAAATGTAATACATGCTTACTGACTACTCTAAAGAGACCAATCAGGGGCTTTAAAGTCTAAACTGTGACTGAGTATAGACTTAAAGGCAGAACAGAAACTGATAAGCAACTCTAAAGACTAAACAGAGACTAACCGAGGATTATAAGATCCAAACAGAGACTGATCAAATGCTTAAAAGACTGAATACAAACTGAGTTTTAAGTTTTAAGGATTGTTCAGAGACTGACCAATGGCTATAAAGACTAAACCATGGCTCTAAATATCTAATAGATACTAACTGGCACCTCTAAAGAGACTGATTAAGGTGCTTTGAAGTCCAAACTGTGACCAAGGACTTAAAGGCCGAACAGAGTCTGATTGAGAGTTTAATGTATAAGCAGAAACTGAGGCTCAGGGCTTTAAAGACCAAATAGAGACTGACCAAGAACTCTAAAGACTAAACACAGAGTAGCTGAGGGTCATTATATCCGAACAGAGACTGAACAAAGGCTTAAAAGACTGAGTACAGACTGACCAAGACTGAACAGAGACTGGCTAAGGGTTTTAAGGATTGATCAGAGACTGACCAAGGGCTATAAAGACCATGGCTCTAAAAACCTAATAGATGGTACCTGACAGCTCTAAAAAGACTGATCAAGGTCTTTAAAGTCCAATCTGTAATTCACTAATGACTTAAAGGCACAACAAAGACTGACCGTTCAACATCTGACCAGAGACTGAGGCTAAAGTAGAGATTAAAAAGTAGAGATAAAAAAATAGAGATTAACGACTCTCAGGACTAAACACGGAGTGGCTGAGGGTTTTAATATCTGAACAGAGACTGATCAAAGGCTTAAAAGACTGAATACAGACTGACCAAGGACTCTAAAGACTGGCCAGTGACTAACTAAAGGCTTAAAAGACCAAACAGAAACTCCCAAGGACTCTATAGAAGAGACTGACTGAGGGTTATAATATCCAGAGACTGATCAAAGACTCTAAATATTGAACAGAGACTGGCTGAGGATTTTAATGTCTGAACAGAGACTGACTGAGGACTTTAAGGATTGATCAGAGACTGACCAAAGGCTTTAAAATCCAACAGAGGCTGGCTAAATTCTCTACAGTCCAGCAAGAGACAGACAGGGCTGTAACTACTAAACAGAGACTGAACGTGCGGTAGTCGAGGTGGTGGGGTAGGAATAGTCTGCAGTAAGGCTGTTCTGCATAGAATAATGAAAATGGAAGATGTTAAATTCTATTGATTCGCAAGGTTCCATGTACACACTCAAAATCAGTATCTGAAAGTAAAGCCACAACAAGCAGACATAAAATGCATTTATGCTGGAACCTTGGATGTCAATATCATGTAGCCGTGTGACCATAGTTATAGAAACCTTCATAGTTCCTGTAGCATAGTAGTTTCTGGAGCAGGACCTATTGGACTGGAGCTTGCCGTATTGTAGCTCAACCCTTAGGTCAAAGAGTGTATTAGTAAAAGCTTAAATAAGTAAAAATGGTGTAAGACAGCCTAAAACTGGTATAAGACAGCCTAAAACTGGTGTTTGCTCTCCCACACACTCACTGTTTGCTGCTCTTTTGCTCAGCGCGCCACCGCTCAGCCGCTCTCTGGACTCCCCCCTCACTTTTCCCCACCTACTCGTGGGCAGAGACTATCCTGAAAGTTCTCCCGAGTTCAAAGATCTTGTGTTTTTTCTGTTTATTTCTAAGACCTAAAATAAAATACATTTTGGAGTTTTGTTCTTTGTGAGCATTTGCTTGTGAAACCATTTTAAAAACCCCAGTAGCGGTTATTATTATTACGTGGTTTTTAAATTACAAGAACACCAAACAAAGTTGTCAGACATCTCAAGCATCAACACAAACCGGAAGTCCTTCCAAATAAGGAATTTACTATTTGTTGCACTTCCGCTCTCAATCTAAGGGTTAATGGTCAAGTGTAGGCTTCACAGAACCCTGTTATCACCAATTAAAAAAAAAAAAAACGTTGCAAACAGGATGTGGATAAGTGAAAGGACGAGTTTTTAAAATGGAAATGGCTTCCACTTAAAATAAGAATGAGATCTGCTAAAGTGTACTCCACTTTAGTGAATTGGGAGCCCTGAAAAACACATACCTGCTTCCCATCCAGTGTGTAGAGCTTCTTCACAGCTCCAGAATCCAGTTTAATGGCCTCTGTGATGTCCGCCAGCACCTGCTCGAACGAGTGAGCGGTCTTTTTGTTTAGCAGCACCCTGACGGCCTTGCGTGGCTTGACCCCGCTGCGGATCACCGTCACCAGCTTGGGCTTGATAAAGTCTTTGCTCTCCCTGCTCGGGCCTCCACCTGAACCCTGTCGTCCCAGTCCAGACCCGGACCCAGCCATTCGGGAGCCCCAGTTGGGGTTCACGTTCTTGGTGTAGTCCACTTTCTTGTAGGGTTCATTAGATGCACAGACGTAGCTCTCACCTGCAAGAGAGGACAGTATAATGTATATTAGACTCATAATTTATCACTATTAAAAGTGTATCCCTAAGGTTATTTAATGTAGGCAACAAATATCAGAATCACAACTGGAAAACTGTATTGATCCCAGAGGAAACTGCTTATGCAACGACTGCACAGACACAGAGATACAGAGACAACAACAATATATTATATAGTAGAAAGCCAAAATACCACTCCAAAAATGCTTTGCACTACAGCATATATAAGAAAGAGGCGAAAATAAATACTCTAATACAATAGTATATAGTAAATACTACAAAAAAATAAATTACTGCTACTAGTTTACTAGTGAACACAAATAGTAGTTTGGAGTTATTGCGTGTTATATTGACATAAGTAGTGATACAGCACATGAGAATACTATTGCATAAGCTGTAACAAAAGTAGTGACGCAAGTAGTGATATTGGACATGATAAGACTATTGCACATAATAATAATAATCTATTGCTCATAATAATAGATATTATATAAGGGACCATCTCAAAGAACCATTTGGATGTTTTAATCTTTCTCTAGCTGGTTAAATAGTTCTCTTTGATTGAAAAACTGTTGTTCTTTACAGAGTGTGTTAAATGCTGTTCTTTTAAGCACCAAAAATGGGTCCTATCATCATTCAAGGAACTAAAGAACCTTCTTCTCGAAGCATTTCTGCAAAGAGTGTAAAATTTCTACAGAAATTCTATTTTTTTCCTACAGTTTTAATAATGAAGGGACCAGAAAGGGTTCTTTGAATGATGCCATAGAATAGTGGTCACCAACTGTGATCCTGGAGACCACCCTGCAAATTTTAGTGTTCTCCTTGCTCCTACACACACACATGCTTGTTAACCCTGTTTCACAGCTGCCATGAAATTCAATTTCACTCCCTTAGTTCAGCCTTGAACTTTTATTGGATTTTAATTCAATTTGAAAATATCTTAATTCAAGCATAATTGTTTTTTTTTTATTATTATTATTAAAACATTAGTTTGATTATATTAATACATTTCCATTCCGCTGCAGAAAGGGGCTAACTGTTTGACTACATGGATGAGGTGTTGGGAGCAGGGCCTCCAGGACCAGCCTTGCTATAGGAAATCACTTTTGGTTACCTAAAGCTATGGTTCTCAACCTTTTCAACATTAAGGCCCACCCATCGATCACAGCATGTTGCCAAGGCCCACTTGGCCACATTAGATGATATTAAATAACCAATTGCGGCCCAATGGCCTGTCTCGATTTTAGATTCACGGCCCAATGAAAAGCCTTCACGGCCCATCAGTGGTCCGCGGCCCAGTGGTTGAGAAACCCGGCCCTAAAGGACCTTTCAGTTTATTTTGTGAATGGAATTTTTGAAGAACGTTTTTAAAGTTTAAAGAACTTCCCCCAAGGCTTTAGTAAAACTCTTAAATTGGTACAGGTGTTTTATACCTTATTATCATCTTATTTACAAAAATGGTTCTTAAGGGAACTAAAATGGTTCATCAATGGCATTCTTAACTCTCCTATTCTGTTTGGGGTCAATGTGACCACATTCAGTTTTTAATGTCTCTAAATAAAAAACATTTTTTGTCTCATATTAAGTGATGTTTCCTAATTTAATGGGGACAAACTGGGTAAACACAAAACGAACATCATGATTTTCAATGTCCTGAACACATTTTGTACACATCTACGTTCTCTGGGGTCAGTTTGATCCCAGGCTGTATAATGCTGTATAATACTGAGGGCACAGCAATACGCAATATCTTTAAAAAATGTATATAGCTGAACATAAAACCTGTAGCAGTCTGAGAACCACTGAAAGATCACATGACAAGGGGGAGGGAAACATATTTTCCAAGAGAAGTTTGCTTTTTTTGTAGGTTGTAGGGGCTTTATTACATGGTGTGTTTTATTTAAAGCACTATTTAAAGAAACAAAGAAACAAAGTACCTGAAACATAAACTTGGGTAGCAATTTTAATTTCAACCATATTTCTGGAGTTTTAAAATGCTGGGGGCAAACTGACCCCAAGCATAAAGGATACTAGTACATTTGAACATACATGAGGGTTAAGGCTGTAGCCAATGGTTTACACTCTCAAGCAATAAACTGTAAAAACTGTACCCTAAAAATCATTAAGGGGTAATACGCAACTTAACTATTTGTATTAAACTAAAAAAAAACAGATTTGTTTCATTCCTAAAGTCATTTAAGGTTGAACTGAGTTTTACAGCCTTCACACACGAAACATGCAGAATGTCTCAAAATGTCTTAAAAGTGTTTCATAACAATTTGGTGACGAAATTAGATTTTCGGTTGAGAATCCAAGCTGACAGCCCGATTCAGTCCGGGCTTAATCTGCGTCTGCGCCATTATCAAGCAGAAACAGTCCCCTAGAGGCATCAAATCCCTGACGCTGGAATATCAGATCAGCATTTTGTAATCTAGCGTGTTCATATTGGTGCTGTGACTGAAATTGCTTGTGTATGGGGTTGGCGTCCTCTTCGGTTCCGGAACTATGTTGTGTCTGGAGAGGCAAAATTCTCCCACATTGATCTGTGAGAGCTATTTGTGGTTCATAACTACTGCAGTCAATCACTGATTCATGCTCAGTAGATTATCTATCAAAAGCAAATGCAGCCAGAAGGGTTTTTACGTGCACAGCATCTGGAAGATGGAGTGACATAGAGGAAACAGAGAGAGAGAGAAGGAGAGAGAGAGAGAGTAGATGGTAGATATTTATCTACTACTTATGTCTATTTTGTGCATATAATGGACTCATGGACTATATAGATGGACTATAGAGAGCAACTCCAAACCACTAATTGTATTACTAGCAAATTACCTATCGGTAAGCTTTTTATCTATAGTAGAGCATTTTGCATACATGGCATAGTCTACTTTGTATTTTTTGAAGCGTTTTTGACTTTTATTTCAGACTTTATATTTTATGTCGTCCTTGTCTCTGCGCAGTCGTAAAAAAGCAATTTTCTCCGAGATCAATAAAGTCCTCGGATTCTGATGTCCGCTTTAGTCAAAGCACTTAAAGGATTACAGAGAACGAAAGCGCATACAGAGAAGTAGGGAAGGAGAGGGACAGGGAAGGAGGCAGAAAGGAAGGAACAGAAGGCAGAAAGCGAGACGAATGTAAAACGTTAAGGTAGAGTGATGTAGTGTGAAATTAGAGACATCCGTGCTGTTGAAAATGTCAAAACCTGCTGACTGCAGGCTTTTAACGTGCTTAATAAGATAGACGGCGTTAATAAAAAGAGACGGCTTAGCGGACAGGAGATGAGAGGAAAGAGACAGGACAAATCTCTTCCCCCTTCTGGGTTTTGGGGGAGAAGATAGGAAGCAGCTAACGACGTGGACTTCTTTTCTGCGGTTACGTGACTTGAGGGCCGTCTTGCTCTTTGTGGATGAGCAGCTGCTTGGTCACTGATGATGGCGTGGATGTTTCCACACCTCAAGTTCCAAGGTCAGGTCTGATAGACTTATAAAACAAGCATTACATAGTAAACCCCAGTGCCTTTAGGCTTCAAGGTCCTATTATAAGTCATTTAAAAGCTCCTCTGATAATGAGAAATCGACATGCTGTTTTAGAATCAATACGGTCTCTAGGCTGTATTACAGTATGGCCTCTCTCTCCAAGTGCTGGTCTCAGGAGACACGCTGTCATCAGCAGACTTAACTGCTGGGATTTTAAAGAGTCCATGCAGCTTCTCTCTCTCTCTCTCTCTCTCTCTCTCTGTGTGTGTGTGTGTGTGTGTGTGTGTGTGTGTGTGTGTGTGTGTGTGTGTGTGTGTGTGTAGTCTAAGGCAGCATATATCTAGAGAGAGAGAGAGAAATTGAACAAGAGAGAAAGAGAGAGAGAAACAGAGCAAGAGACAGAAAGAGACAAAAAGAGAGAGATAGAGAGACAGACAGACAGACAGACAGAAAGAGAGAGAGTGAGAGAGTCAGAGATACAGAAAGAGAGAGAGGTCACCTAAGAGTGCAGTAGGCAGCATCTATGTAGAGAGTGAGAGAAAGTGAGTGGGAGACAGAAAGGGAGTGTGTGAGAGAGAGAGAGAGAGAGAGAGAGAGAAAGAGAGAGAGAAAGAGAGAGGATGTTACTAATCTTGCTGATGTGCACGACTCTAATCACCACCAGGATGGTTTCTGATATCCTGCTATATATCAGAATATTATGAATATAAAGGTTCAGATATATATGTACACATTTGTGTGTGATGTGTGTATGTATGTATGTATATGTATCAGAATAAACAGAATCAAATGTAATCTGATATACATATGTGATGTAGTTTACTAGTTTACACACACACACACA
>JBBIGA010054982.1:0-12717 GCA_037576975.1 Alestes dentex
ATTGTTTACGAGTTTATGACTCACGAGTCACAACGCCCAAGTCCGAGTCAAGTCTCAAGTCATTGAGGGCCAGTCTACAGTCAAGTCACGAGTCTCTGTTTGTGTGTCTCAGACTCGAGTCCCCATCTCTGCTCTGTACTAATGATCAGACTGTACATAATTTCACCCGTAAAAAAACAACACCGTTATACTGGTTGCGTTTGAGGTCAGTCCGGTGCATTTAGAGTTCACGTCAGGTTGGCTGCGACGGGCCTCGTCGAAATTAATTTCCTTGAAGCCATTTGCTTCAAGTTTGTTTTCTCTCCAGATGCTTCAGCTGCTCCACACAGGCAGAAAAAGGTTTGAAATCAATCAATGTATCGCTAAGTGCCTCCCCTGGGCAACAAATCTAGTGAAAGAAATAGCATAGATCCCCCACTTTCACTTCGCCGTTCCACATTTACTCTTTAACAACTGAGACTAGAACAGTCAGGAAAAAAAAAGATGAAAGGGAAAACACCTGCGGGACAAAACACAGGACATCAGCCTTCAAATAGATAACCTGAGCGCACCGTGGGCAGGCTTAAGCAATGTGTTTTAGCCCAGCAGATGTTTGTTAGACTGTTTTTTGTAACTGCAGGGGAGTGGAGTGGTGTTGACGGTCTTGGCTAGTCTGAAAGGAACAGCAGTCGAAGACGTTACTGTTAGACGCAACCGGCAGCTCATCTGAGACGCCTGTCCATCTCTGATCGATACCATTAGTGGACAGGGCAAGAGATAATCACGCTCTCTCTCTCTCACACACACATACACACACACACACACAGCTCACCAAAAGTTAGCGACACCTTGTATTCTTTTGAATTTGAATGTTCTTGCTGTTACTTCTCAATTTAGGGATCCATCTTGTCATTTATTTTCTTCTCCTACAAAGACAGCCATAAATAATTTTTTATATTCACCTTCCAGGCTCTTTATTTGTCCTTATCCATTTTAAGACTGATACGAAATTGGCCTCTGTTCAGGTCGGCTGCCCTGTACTGCAATATTCTATAGATCTGGTATGAATGGGTGGGGCTAAACTGCTATAAGCTGAATATGCAGATATATGCAAATGTTTTGGCTTTATTCACATCACAAAAACAGTCAATTCAGCACAGGCTGTTTCTGAGGCTTAGTTTTCTGTATATGGTCTGTATAGACTGGGGAGAAAATTGCATGTCTCAAAACAACGTTTACATTCTACAACAAACCTCTTTATTGTAAAAAAAAAAAAGAAAAAAAAAGAGGAAATTGTCATTCTTCTTGAAATTGGCTCATTAAAGTCTGAAACTCTTTTGTCCCAATGGTAGTCCAACAAGTAGCAGTGGGAATTACCAAAATGACAGTGACATTTTATGTTCATCATTTCTCATTTGTAACTCACTGAACGAAAGTAAATAGAAATTTTTAACTTTCTAATCTATTTGTACTCGTAAATAGGACATATTTCATTATGATCTGAATCTGATGACATGTTGACCTTGTGGGTACAAAGTTGTTTTACCAATGCGCGGTTCTAAACTAAGTTCCAAACGAAAGCTTTACAAACTGACAAAGAAAACATTACTCATTCATTGAAAGTGATTAGAAAAAGTAGTTTTAGTGAACACAAAGTACACAGATCAACATAACCAAATGTTAAACGCTCTCAGGAAATGCAAGGGGAGTTCAGTACTAAAGCATCCAAAAAGGGAGAGATAAGGAGAGAGCAGCAAGCCCTCTGTCCCATGCTGTTAGTAGGTGGCCGCTGCACGGTGTCTCGGGGGCATGAGGTGATTTCCTCTTGATAGCCTTCTTCCTTATCCGGCGGTTTGATCTCAGTGCCTCTTCATTATCCTCGGCCCTTTCATACTCTGCTTCGCTTCTTACTCTCTGAGCTTCACACATGCTCAGTGAGCACTTTTATGCTGCGGGAATTTAAAACTAGGCAACACTCTGACACTTATTCTTCTTGTGAAGGCATATTTCAGTGTGTATGAAGTGCACGGAATCATTACTATAAATACTATTTTTAATGCTGTAAATACATTTTCCTAGTACGACCTTTCTAACTCTCCGAAGCAGTGCAGGCTGAAGCTCAGCTGCATGCACACTATTGCAGCCAACAAAAGCCACAGTGAGACAGAAGCTCCAGTTTTCCTCTTGACCTTCTTTCATTCATGAATTCATGAACGAGAGTGAGAGTGAAAGAGTGGCTGGAACCAATAACTGTATATATTATATGTACTCGTTGGGTGGAACATGAGAAGATAGGATAAGCCTTTGTTACTCCCACGTTTTCTCCGGAAAATGACATTGTTTTATGTTTAGTTCATGTCAATGCTGCTTTCACACAATGAAAATAATGTTGTTGAATAAATAATCTTCATCAGTTCTCTCACACACACACCGTTTTGTCTCACTCATACGAATATATGGAAGAATTTAGAAGCCACGGGTGAATTAAACAACAAAAGAACAATAAAAAAAACAAACAAAAAAAAATTCCTGAAAGAGCAAATTATCTCGTTAAAAAGCTGGGTTGCCAGTTACAGTATGTGGGATAAGTTGCCTGCCAGCATTTTCACAGTTTCAGGAATATGTTTAAAGCTTTGTAATATGCTAAGTAAGTGCTATATGACAGATTTACTACTTTTGACCACTTTCTTCCAAAGAAACCATCTTGTTTAATATCATAACACTCACGATTACAATGCTTTTTTAACGCATAACAGAATTGAGAAATGGACAAAGCAAACTTACGCAGGTGGTCGTATATGGTCTGACAGCTGCGGGTGAAAACAGTGTGTTAGTATTTTGTGTCAGCTGAGAAGGAGGCTGCCCAGTCAGCTGTCTGAGATAACACTCGTCATGTGTTGAGAATGTCCTGGCCTCTAGATAGGACCTTTTCTTCTCAGTGGATGAAGTGCCAAGATGTTGGTTTGCCATGGTAGCAGCTAAAAAACATAGATTTCCTTGTTTCTTACTCTAGTTATCTTCAGCTATCACAACATATTGACAACAGTCAAAGAACTTAATATTTATCCAAAATTATTTATTTATCTTATCCTACACTTTGCAAAAGCAATCAAAACACTTGCACTGCACACTCCTATTAATGATGGTGATGACCATAATTTTCGTAATTACACTGCACTACTTGATGGCAACACTGACAGATTAATTAAGGTGCTCAAGCCTAGCACGTTGACAGCGTGCATCCATTAAAAACATCTGCGATACAGTCCTACAAATGCATCCACTTGAACATGTTTCCTACTATTAGATGCCAAATGAAATTCATGTATTCATGGAAATATCCTGCATTCTCTGTGCCATGGTTTGATCTCACCTGCTTCGGAGCCTCTGCCGGAAACAAGCTATTCCCAGAAGCACCAGCCAATATTGCCACGCTTTGTTACAACAAAAACACAGACATATTACAACGGTACAACTACATGAGACCTCAGCATTGAATCGGAATCGGAATCAGAATCAGCATCAGAAAACGTTATTGATCCCAGAGAAAATTGTTTATGTGATGACTGCCACAACACACAAAGACACAGAGAGACAAGAACAATGTAAAACAAAATAAAATAAGTCTAAATAAATCTAAATAAAAATCAGTAGAAAGAAAACCACCACAATATGAATAGACTATGCAACATACAGAAATGCTCGGTATAATATCTATCTATAATTAAGTAACGCAGCTCAGTGGAAAAACTATTGACACAAATGGTGGTTTTGAATAAGTTATTGCACTATTTGAAAATCAGTGTAATTAAGTACTATTAAGTAATATTAAGGAATGAAAATATTGACCAAGTAGTAATATTGCACATAATAACTATTGTACAGAAGATATTGCAAGTAATTACGTGATTTAGCACTAATTAAGAGGACAGTGTAATAGGGATGGGAAGTAGACACACCATAAGATTAAATATTATCACAATACTGCAGCCATGATGTGATTTTATTGCAAGATACAGTAAAGTGATTTGTACAATGGTTAAAGTGATCTGTCCCCGTATCACTGACCACTTGACTTCAAGCAAAAAGTGGTAGAATATGCAAATGAGCCCTGTAATTCTAACTTTCCAAGTAAGTGGTTCTGTGTGTTTTGATCAGTCAAGACATTTATCTGACAAACAGTAATCAAAACAATGCAGGCTAATCTTTAATAATGTCACACATCAAAGGTCCACTGATATGTTGATATTAGGATGGGGCAATATGACATCATTACACATTACATCACAATATGTCTCATTATTATTGTCTGAGCATATTGTAAGTATTTAGCATTTTTTTATAATGGGCTACACTTTATTTTGTTTCACCTTATCGAATATCATTATTAAACGAATAAATTAATAAATTCATTCATTCGTTGTCCGAGCATTTGGACTGTGGGAGGAAACTGGAGGTCCCGGAGGAAAACCACACAGACACAGGGAGAACATGCAAACTCCTATTAGATATCAGGAAAAAAAAATTGTGACACAGCATGTACTGGGAAAGATTCATATCAGTAGGATTAAGTATGATTATATTTTGGCCATGTCACCTGCTCCTAGATATATTGCTAGTAATATATTGCAATATGTTAGTAATTTTGTACATATATACATATATACATATACATATACGCACGGGTGTTTTCTTTGGCATGCGCTGTTGTTTTCTTTGGTATAAGCAGGTAAATACAGTAATAAATGAATTTAATTTACAGTAATAAAAATGCAGGGCTTTAAGAAGAACAAAATGAAAAACACTGGACTGCAGCGTCACAGGGCAGCAGCCAATCAGCAGCAAGGAGAAATAAATAACATTCTCGGATTGGCTACTTTGAAACCTCCCGCCTCTGAGTACAGCTGACTGTGACGTCCAGACCTCGTCCGCCATTTAATACACACATACATACACACACATACCACATTGTAGCAATATAATTGCAACATGGTATTTTGTCCATATTGTAGCCCTGCTGCAGACTAGATAGCAGCGTAAAGCTAATTGCTTCATTGCCTCCCTTTCACAGTCTCGGATCAACGGGCCACACAGAAATCAATCGGTCCCCTTAATTAATCTGACATTTTCGCCTTTCCTCAAACTCCAGAGGCCAATAAAGCAAGCGAGTAAAATATCTTGGTGTGCCGGCCCGGCTGCAATTAGAACCGATCCATAAATCAAAAGCAAGAACACTACATACCACTTAGATATTATTGCTGAACACACTCATTATCATTAGACATTAGACAAGAAAACAAGACAGAGAGATAAATGCAATACCACCAGCCAACTGTATGTGTGGGTTCCCCTAGCTGGGCCTAATTTAGTAGAAAATTAGCATCGAACAACATCACCACTTTAAGATCTGTTTCTGAGTACTGTAGATGCTCATTATTTATCTCACTTTTGTATCTGCACACTAAATGAAGGCCTGCTGCTAAATGGGGCTTGCTATGATTAGCAACGAGGCTGCATCTTATAGTTCTTTTATGTCTGGTTTTGATATTTTAGTCATTTTAATGCTGTATGCTATGCTAAACTTGAGTATAAACACAGATTAGTTTACAGAACAAAAGATGGAGTCATTTAATATGAATTAATTCACTCACTACCCACTGAAATTCTGTGCAGACTGTGCGCTTACAATCAATACAACTGTAACATTCTCCTTGTGTTTTGCCTGTTTTGTGGTTGTTGTATGATCCTTGTGTCTTTTTCCCCTGTCCTTCTTGTCTATGTTGTTGTTTATGTTCTTCATGTGCCTTAACCATGTGTCCGTCCTTTCTTTGAGTATGCTGTTGTTTTGGTCTTAGCCCCGCCTTAGTCCAGCCCCATTGTTTTCCTCCTCCTCTGCCTAGGTGTTCTCGTTTCCCTAGACAGTATATACACTACTGTGTTTCAGTCCTTGTTTCATCAGATCTTTGTGTTTACTCCCTAGTGTTACCCGGTTCGTTTTGCTTGGTGTTTGTTCCCTGTGTTTTTGGCCCCAGTGTTATTTCTTTGCTTTTCTTGCTCCCCGTTTCTTCTTTCACCCTGTAATGAACTCACGATGTTCACGATTACATCCACCTGCTTCTAAACATCACTACACATCACAACAATATTTGCATGCATTATTGACAGAAAGGTCATGTTGTGTATACCGGTTAAAAACAGAGCCCCTTTTTTTCATTTTTACACGTTTATCACTTATGAACATATTTAAATCAATATCTGTCTCTCTGATCACTGTCTCTCGGGACAGTGATCAGAAGAGGGATAAAATCGTGAGTGCTATTGAGTGCCATTAAGGCAGAATAAACCTGTATAATATGACAATATTTGTCACTTACCATGATCCATTTCACAATATATCGCAGTATAGTTTTCTGATCATACAGTGATAACAGCACTTGATATAAGTACACTGATCAACCACATGTTTCTTGCAAAGACAGCATAAATAAAAGTTGAACGTCTTGTTTAACTGGAATTTTTGAAGACCATCGGACGGTCAGAATGCCCAGCTATTGCAGAGCAGCTGTATTTTAAGGCAATCCATGGGCAGATGCGTATCAATAAAGTGTCTGCCACAGAAGTGTGAGATAACACTTGTTCGAATGCAGGGCATGTTGGGATGCTGTTCAGGAGAGAGAGAGATATAGTGAGAGGCTGCACAACATCAACTGCACTATGGATCTATATCTCCCTGACTACAAGAGGTAACAATAGTTCAGTCAGGTCAAGCCCAGGCCAAGACAATCGACTTCACTGCAATCACGATTAACGTTTTTTCCCAACAATCTTTTCTAAAGTATTACACCTAAATACAGGTGTAAAAATGACCTGTGACTACACTGCAATTCACGGATCTGAAATCGTCACATTTTTGCACTGCGCTCCCACAATATTTCAGTGCACGACTACATCAATTATTATAACTGATTAGAATAAACAATACTATTCACTGAAGTATGTGCTACTGTTGTTGCCAGAACAAAATGCTCAGCATTCCAGTACATGTTCATGCCGAGCCTATGTCAATGTTTTGCAGCAGGGTTCGGGTAAAAGTTACTGTATTTAAATGGATTTCGACTGGCCAGTGTGAATGTGCCAGTTTCACATTCATAAAGGCAAGCGAGTCCTGAAGCTTGCCTCTCTCTCAGCAGGGTTTATACGGTTGTAAATGTGCGACATTTGGAGAAAACCAGTTTATTAGCAAGAATTACAGACTGCTGAAAAAAAAATCAAGGTTGAAAGTGTCTTGTTACCATGGTGAAATATTCTTTCATATATTCGAGCTCACTGTGTGAGTGCACGTGTATGTGTGTGTGTGTGTGTGTGTGTGTGTGTGTGTGTGTGTCCTGGCTTTAGCTGTTGTGAGCAGGGAGGCAGTGTTGACTGGGAATCAGCCCAGCCTCTTGTTCTTAATGAAATATGAAGCCTCCAAACAGGAGATGCACTGAACTTGAATGCCCTCAGACACACAAACACACACACGCGCACACACACACACACACACACACACGCTACATTACATGATTATACTGTTCGCACAAACTGGACAATGTACTTGACCAATAATGAAAAGAAACAAGAAAGATTCTATGCATTTACCGACCACATTACAAAATCTACCTTGTTGTCATTCCCTAAAGGCATGTAGTGACATACTCTCTGTCTTTTTTTTTCATCATCACCTCACCAGTGGTCAGTGTACGACCACAGGAGCACTGCTGGCTGGATCAAGCTTTTCTAAACAATAATTTAAATGATACACAGGATTTCCACAAGTGATTTTAAAGGCATACTCAGCAGTCTGGCCATTCTCCACAAGGGGGGGTGGGGATTTTCTAAAATATTTCAAAAATAGTATACAAGGCAGTTATGTGGCTTATCCAATATGGAGACAAGTCTGACAGGATTTCTCCTTAACTGGCCAGCAGTTATGATGTTCAAAAATAAATCTTTTAAGAACTTTTTTTTCCATTCTAAACTTTATTTACTGCACACATAGCCATGTTCCTATTCCGCCAGAATAATGAACCCTGTTCCGCGAACATGAATCTTGTTTGTTATCGAAGGCTTGGCGAGTTATTTCAGTGTTTGATACTAATCTGTAGTGATTTATTGGGACATTCACAGCATACACAAATCAGCTATATCAGTAGACTGACCTTATATTTCTATGTTTCCCAAGGGCTCGCTATATATATATATATATATATTTCACTCACAATTTATTAAACAAAGTAGGACTGAAAGCAATTAGTTATTCTCATAACAAAAAACAATTGAATGAAGAAACATTCGCTGTTTTCAGTTGTGGCACAAGATATTAATAATACTGCAGCTGGAATTCTTATCATAATTAATAAAATGCATTCTCCACAATGCATAATGTCACAGTCTCACAATATTTCAATGCGCCCCTAATAGTATGCATACTAATAATCTATGAGTCCAGGTAGACGGTGTGTGTTTCAATTCAGCTGTCAGCTCAGTGTGTGTTTTGCATACAGTTGGAATTGGCAGAGATTAAGTGAAAGTTCTGCTACCTCTTTAACGTGTGACATGCTTCTGCAGGCCTGTTCCTTTGGGCGCAATCATGGAGATCATGTAAGGATAGGTTTTCAAAAGTTTCTCCTTTTCTTCATTCTTTTGTTAAGACGTCAGCGAAAAAGCTCTCCAGCGACACTTGGTACATTTTAACCCCTGTTTATAGAGCTAATGTCAGGGTAGCCTAAGTATAACACGCAGGGCAATATTATATAATCAAAAATAGCGCATGTGATATTAAAATGTCCAGACTAAAAGGAATCGGTCTACACAGAATCGCTTGAGTCATGCAATATAGCTCCTTTTATTTCACGGCAAACTTCCCTGCAATCTAAGCGTTTACCTCTGCCTCATCTCCTATTCAGAGTAACACCAATACCAATCACCGTAAGTGTCCGTCCCTGACATGTCTGCTCTCTCTCTCTTTCCTCCACTCTCTCCAATCACACTCAGGCCATTAGTGCCATAACAGACCCTCATAAATGCTGCCTTACACTGCGGAAGTGGCGGCGCTCCAGCAAAGCTCTGAAGGCTGTGGATTTAGCCAGGTGTTTTCTTTTTCTTTTTTTTTTTTTCTTTTTTTTTGACCACAGCGCTTTTCATCTCTCCTCTGTCTCCCGTTGTGGAATAGACTCTGAGAAAAGCAGCAGGAGGGAAACATTTCTTTCCTCGAAAAATCGGCGCCTAAACAAACCACAGCTATTTTTAAAACATATTCTTTTTTAGGGTTTAGAAGAGGAGCAGGTAGAAGCTGAGTGAAGCAACTGCAGATACTGCAGTTAACAGAAATGAGCATTTTTAAAAATACTTACTGTCCAGTAATGGAGCACTTAGAATATCCTTAGCTTTTAAAACCCTCACTCAGTGCAAATCCAGAGCAAGGGATCCCATCTTTTACAGCATCAGCTGTCTGCTTATGTCATTGCTGACACTACAATATATCGGTATCTTTCGAAAAGGACAAAACTACAGACAAAATGATAGTTTGAAGAGGCTGCTACTGTTTTAAGATATGAAAATGTACATTCATTTATTTTTACTGAGGACAGTATGTCATACAGTTTTAGAAACCACATAAGCAAGTCTCTATGGGATACCAACTCAACAGTTTGATTTTGGCATGCACATTGCATGCTAACAGGTGGAATATGTGTCCATTACCTGTTATCACCCACTGAAGCATTTTGATCAAAATGAAATGTCAAAATCTCTCACAGTATAAATGATACTGAAAATAACAAAGAAACTTTGTGTGTAGCAGTTAAAATGGTAGCAGATAAACAGTTTGGGTGGACCTTTCGCGGTTTCTTTGAGGGACAGTAGACAAGAGTTCTGTAATCAGCTTTCACAGGCAGTATCAAGAAAGTGTAGAATGGCAAAGGTCTTCTCCATTTCAGGTTTGATCTCATTTGATAACATTAGGCTTGAAATGCCTAAATCAAGCCTAATGTTATCACAGCAAAACAAGAAGAAAGAAAGTCCCTATGAGCACAGAGGACGCTCTCCACAGTTTTTAATTAAAAACGATAGCCAAAGTACAAAATATTACCAGTTGTTGGGCTGGATTTTATATGTATATACAGAGGTCTACAAACTATGATCGTGTCTTTTATGTACTGCATTTGTCAATGAATTTGTTGTCATTTTTGTTATATTTGATCATTAAAATCTTGAACAAAATGATACTCTGAAATCAAGATAAACTTTATTTCTTTTTAACAGTTTTAAGTTGTCGTTTGTGGCAAGGATTTTAATTTTGGTGCTTTGTTACTTGTTTGTCACATAAGACTCATTTCAGAAACCAAACATCTTGGCTGACTGAGTCAATTTGGGGTAAGGAAACACTTTCCCCCAAAACTATTACGTTAAGGGTTAATTCAAGTCAATTTAAGTTAATTCAGCTTAATTCAAGGCAACTAAGATCCTGTAACAGGGCTGGATCACATGATAGAGCGTCATAATACTGTAACATCGAAGTACAGCTCCAAACCATTATTTGTGTGAAGTAGTGAACTACCTCAGCAGTCATTCTATTTATGTATCTATGGTTTTTTTTCATCCACCTCTCTTATGCACCACAGCATTTATGTATATAACATAGTGTATATAGTACACTATGTTATATGTGGGTGGCGGTAGCTCAGTGGGTAGGATGCTTGCCTCTGGACCAAGAGGTCATGGGTTCGAATCCTATCTTCAGCATACCACCACTAGGTCCCTGAGCAAGACCCTCAACCCCAAACTGCTCCAGGGAGACTGTCCCCTGTAGTTAGGGAATGGAAGTCGCTTTGGATAAAAGCGTCTGGTAAATGTAAGTGTAGTACACAGTGTTTACTGGAGAGTTTTACTTTGATTTGATATATATTGTATTTTATGTTCTTGTCTTTGCGTCTCTTAGTGTCTGAGCAATCGTAGCAAAAGCAATTTCCTCCAGGATCAATAGTTTTCTTATTATGATAAGACAAAATACAAAGAGCGATAAACTCTACATAACCTCAGTTCTTGGCATTTACATGTTGCACCGAACTGAAAACACTGTAACGATGAAGGCATCAATTTTATACTCCCACCAAGCTCAAAACCACACACAGCAAAATAGTAAAGAGTAAAAGAATTTATAAGAATTGGTTGTAACTTAGGCTCTTGTGTAACACCTCCTATTCCAAGAATAAAGTATTCAGGACAGGAAAGTGTCTGAGTGGTAGAATCTGAAGCCGAAGCTGAGGCGTGCTGCCGAGTAGGAAATCCACACCGACGGAGGCCTCCTGTTCCATTCGTCTGATTGGTGCAGACACGCAACAAATGTTTGCGATCCTAAAACAATAATTACCAGCGAACTCAAAACATCGTTGCAATTAAGACAGCGGCAAATGGCACGACGGTGGAGGAAAACACTGCCGTCCATTATTAACCGAGCAATTTTTCAATCTCCCCTAACGGATACTATGACTCGATAATTGCCTCATTCAGAGGGCTTTGATGGCTGGCGTAGATTGGAATGCAAATCCGTGAATCGAGTTTCCGTGTTTGTGTTGGGTAGGCCTAGAATTCCTTTACAGGGGCCACAGAGTTTCCCATAACATTCCCAGCTAGGAAAAGTCTTCCCATTCAGAGAGAGCCCCGAGGTAACACTAAACGGGCTCCCTTTGTATGAAGGAATTCATTATGTTTTCTCATGCTAAAAAGCCCGGCATGGGCGCTTCCCAGATTCTTTTTAATCGGCCCGATAGTCTACAGCGGCACATACTGTCAAAACAGGGCAGGAATCTACAAACTGGACTCATCTTTCCCCTAGCAGAACCTAATATGAGGAGGAACTTAGTCCGACTTGCTCTCCCAGTCTCCACCTGCTTCCATGTTCTTTCATTTGTACTTTTTTTTTTTTTTTACATTTACTACCCTGCAGGTTTGGAAGCAACATGACGACAGGAATACATGTATAAACAGAACAAAAATTCATTTGTTTTTCTCCTCATGAGTCTCCTGCAGAATTTCAGCTGTAAGAATATCCACCTGATTCTCATATTCAGATTCTCCTGAAGGCTTGCTGAAATGATCAGGAGTGTTAAATTAGGAGCTTGTAAGTAATAAAAAACTGGTGAATGTAGGGGGCTGTGACAGAAAAAAAAAAAAAAAAGGTTTCTTTTGTCCATATATTCATTAGAGTAAGAGTGCTGTACTGCAAACCGATGGAAAAGCATCTTCGGTTAAAACAGATGACAATAAGCACGTGTTTCTTTTTTTAATGCAATTTCTTTTTTAATCAGACTTAAAGTTGAATGTATATAGAATGTTAATCAAATACTATCAGTTCAGTAGATATCAGTATGTATACTCCTTATCTCTCATCTCATTTAAAGACCTTAAAATCTTTTCAATTTGGCTTTTCAATTGCTGACAGTGTTACGTGTATATATATATATATATATATATATATATATACACTACCGGTCAAAACACCCCAATTTTTCTGTTTTTTGTACTGAAATTAAAGCTGATCAATGTCTCATTGTTCATTCTGCAGAAAGGTCTTCCCAAATATGTTGCAGAAGTTCCCATAAGTGAGCGGCACTTATAGGCCGCTCTGCTTTCACTCTTCTGTCCAGTTCATCCTAAAGCAGCTAGATGGGGTTTAAGTCTGGAGACTTCTGGCCACTC
>JBBIGA010054993.1:0-12716 GCA_037576975.1 Alestes dentex
GTCCCTGTAACTAACGACTGTAAGACTGTCTCTGTAACTAATGACTGTAAGTTGTTCTGAACAAGGGCGTCTGCCAAATGTCATCAGTGTAAAAACTGGCCCTAATGTCATTAACTTATTCATTTTCTACATATTTAAAAAGTCATACCGTTAGTACAGAATGTGTTTCTCAATGTAATTGAGGATTTTAGGGTTAAACATCATTCCAAGCATAAGGATCACCTGCTTCAGTTGTTTTAGTTGCTAGCATGTTAAGCCCTGATTTCTGACTAGCAATACTTTATCAACATATCTTTTTATTGACAGCATTTCTGCTGTAATGTTGTTATATATGGTGACTATGACAAGGAAACTGTTGTCAAATCTCTTCAGGTATCTTCAAAAATCAGTGTAAGCCATTATGCTAAGCAAAATAGCTGAAGACTCTGCTCAGCCTAGCAATTAGATGCTTTCAGATTACAGGACCTCACCACATGATCCTCACTATCGATCAATTATTAAAAAAAATAGAGTTGTGTAGTACAGTTTCCCATTAGCTTGAAAGGGGTTCTTGCTAATGTTTTGTGCCACTTGTCCGGGGAGGGTCAGCTCCAGTAGCACAGCCTGAGCTTCTAAACACAGACTCTGAGACTCTGGCGAAGGTCTGGTCTGCCGCTTCCGCCCTCCACACCTTGGTGTGGGACAGACGCTTTATTTTCACGGAGTCTGGGACCTGCCAGATTCTGATTCAGCACAGGCGCGAGAAATTTATCAGCCTACTTCCCTGCTGGAATGTGTGTCGTGGCCTGTGTGCATAGCGTGTGTGAATGTTATTTAGCAAAGCATGCCAATCTTCGCCCTGCGTGTGTGTGTGTGTGTGTGCATGTCTGTGTGTGTGTGTGAACTTTGTGTTTGACTGGCTCTAGGCTCAGGGCGGGGACCAGGTGACAAACCGACAGTCTGGGATTCTCCAGGTAAGGCAGGAGCTGACAGCACAACTGCCCTCTCTCTCTCTGGGGGGGGGTAGAGTGGTCCTCCCTCTCCCCATCACTCAGTATAACTGTCCTCTCTCTCTCTCTGGGTGTGTGTGTGTCCTCTAATACTGTTTGTCTGTTGCAGGAGGTGGCGGGTGGTCTGTGTTCCTGTAAGGTGGAGTTGACTCCTGTAGAGATTCCAGAGTTTCTGTCTGAGGGGCAGAAACATGTGAAGGAGGAACCAAACACCAAACACACACTGCAGGACAATATAAACACACAACCGAACCCCTCAGGAACACCCGACTGCATCGACACACACCAGCACATGCTGGCGGCTCCTCCAGAGCAGAGCAGAGACGTGAAGGAGGAGGCAGAGCAGGACCGCGCTGAAGATCATCTCCAGAACCACAGAGATCTTCCTACAGGTATTTTACGCGCACCATTACTTAACCCTCAGAACTCAGAGTGTATCAGTAAACTCTGATTTCAGTAAATATAAACAGTGTAAAACAGTCTAGTAGTGGTGTTTACTCTCAGAACTCAAAGTGTATCAGTAAACTCTGATTTCAGTAAATGTAATCGGTGTAAAACAGTCTAGAACCGGTGTTTACCCTCAGAACTCAGAGTGTATCAGTAAACTCTGATTTCCAGAGATCCAGATCTTTCTTGTATTTTAATGTGGTTGTAATGAATGCCCATTTTGCCTGGAACGAAACAGGTTTCTCCTCTCATCTTCATGCCTTGCCAAAATACCACGTTCAGATTGTCTTGAAACTGGTGACCTGTTATTTCTATAATCGGACCTTTAGTTTTCTGCTGTTTTGGCATTAGAGACAGCTGATGAAGAGGAGAGTGAAGCAGACGCCCCCTACCAGTGCTCTGACTGCAGGAGGGCCTTCAGGTACGCCTCAGTCCTGAAGGTCCACCAGAGAACTCACACCAAGCCGTTCTCCTGCTCCGAATGCAGGAAGAGGTTTTCCACCAGGACGAGCCTGACAAATCACATGTACATCCATAGCGGAGAGAAGCTCCATACATGCTCGGTGTGCAAGAGGGACTTTAGAACCGCCCAGAACTTGAGAGCGCACCAAATCACCCACGCTAGCGAAAAGCCTTTCAGTTGCTCCGACTGCGGCCGCGGCTTCTCCAGGTTAAGCGGTCTCAAGCTTCACATGATGATTCACAGAGGCGAAAGACCTTTTACTTGCACGCAGTGTGGGATGAGTTTTACTTCTGCTCATGTTCTAAAGAAGCACATGTACATACACGCAGGACCTCACCCGTGCCCTGAGTGCGAGAAGGTCTTCAGCACCTTTACGACCTTGAAAGCGCACCAAAGGGTTCACTCTGACGACAACCCGCTGACCTGCTTGGAGTGTGGCAGGGGTTTTTGGAGAAAGAGGGACTTCAGAGCCCACATGAGCATTCACGCTGGAGAACAGCCTTCCTGCACTCAGTGCAGGAAAACCTTCACCAGTAGGAGCACCCTGAGGCACCACATGAGGCTTCACGTGGGTGACAAACCTCATCAGTGCTCGCGGTGCGGCAAGGGCTTCGTCTGCCTCTCAGAGTTAAAGCTGCACCAGAGGATTCATACCGGAGAGAAGCCCTTCCTCTGCTCGCAGTGTGAGAAGGGTTTCACCAGTGCGGACTCTCTGAAAAGTCACCTGGTTATACACACGGAGGACAAACCCCACGGCTGCTCGGACTGTGGGAAGAGCTTCAAACGCCCCTCGGAGCTGAAGATGCACCACAAGATTCATACGGGCGAGAAGCCGCACGCCTGCTCCCAGTGCCCCAAGAGCTTCCGCAGATCCGGCGACCTTAAAGTTCACGCGAGGTCTCACACTGGAGAGAAGCCGTTCATCTGCGGCGAGTGTGGGAAGAGGTCCGCGACGGCGGCCTACCTTCGGGTCCACATGAGGACGCACTCTGGAGAGAAACCATACACCTGTTCCGAGTGTGGAAAAGGCTTTGCGCAGCAGTCGCATCTCAAAGTCCACCAGAACGTCCACACCGGGGAAAAACCATACCATTGCTCGGAGTGCGAGAAAAGCTTCGCTCAGCTGAGTAACTTAAAAACGCACCAGAAAACCCACAGACCAAAGTCCTGAGGTCACACTGTTACCCACAAGAAACCAGCAGAAGCAAGTTGCAGTTTGAACGCTTCTTTATGAGCAGTCTTATTCAGATTGAAATCTGCAGCAACAAGTGGCTTTGAGTTCTCCAAGATGCTCAAAGGATGGAAGCTATCTTTTGAAGCCATGTCAGCAAGAGCCAGATTGAGAAGAGTGGGTCCAGCAAGAAGTTCCAAACTCTGCAACAAGTTTCACTCCAGCTTTGATACCAGGAAGGCTATGCCATGCGGACCGAACCCAGCCAGCCATTAACAATAGGGCACCCATGGTGAATCCACTTCTGAGAATGTATGTGCGAATGTGGATTTGCAGTGAGAGAAACTCTCCAGCATCTCTCTGGAGATTGTAAATGATGGAAAGTGAGGCAACAGGAGTCTGCGGTTTCTGCTGAAGTAAAAAACAGGAAAATAATAAAAGGAAATTATACTTTTATTCATACAACGTCATGAGATTTTGCCTAGTTGCATGTATTAGATTGACGGTTGGATCATTTGTTTCATGGATGTCCACGATGTGACCTGTCAGGCTATTGGTGAGTTAACGTGTAATTAAGATTTCAGCGAAGGTCATTTATTTCTTTCTGAAACTCTAGATGAAGCAATCCAGGACAGTCTCGATGAGGTCAAGACTTCATCAGAATTTAGTTGATGGAGACTTCATAATAACAGTCTATGGTCTTCTTAGGGGTGGGCAATATAATCATATATTGTAATTATTGAGGTAAATTATACTGTTATCTCTGTCTCTTCTATCTCAATTTCTATCTTTATAACACATGATCATATTGCCCACCCCTAAGAAAACCTTTAACTGTTAATATGAAGTTTCAGTCATCTTAATTCAGATTTATCATATCATCAAGACTATCTTGGATTACTCTTCTGCATTCCTGGATTCCTGTAACAATCTTATTGGTCATTTTCCCATGTCCCAATAGCAACGTCGTCTAGCAGATATTTCTCCAGACTGACCCTGAGGACATCCTCTTGGTGGGACTGTAAAGAACCATTGGTTCTTTTCTTTACTGACACGGGGCTGTTCCAATCATATCTTTAACTCCTCCCCCTTTTGGCTCAGTGTCAGTGGATGGGATGAAGAAATAAAACGTGAAGGGGGCACAGAGAAACGGCGAGAGAAAAAATTAACACTTCAGGCAGACGCTGCCAAATAACCCAAAATTACAGACATTACCACTCTTGGTAAATCTGTGCCATTTGAGATGGTGGTGGTCAATAAACGAGCTGTTTGCAAAGTTATGGTGGAAACGCCAATAAAGCAATTGTTTTACGGCCGTACTAGTTTGTCTTGTTACATTTATGAACACACTATGTACACTGGATAAAACAATAGACCTTTAAGTTCTTTTATGTCTTCCATGCTGAACTTACATGATTTTTTTTTATGAACATTAACAGTGAGACAGCAATTAATGATCTTTTATTGGTTGTGGTGAGTAGAAGGGAACTTTTGGGGCTTGGAGTTAGAGGACCTTTTCTATAGGTAGGTATTTATGGACAATATACAGACATGAAAGACATCCACACTTTTTCAAATCTCTCTCTTTCTCTCCCCCACTCCCTCTTCTCGTGCACGTGCACACACACAGAATGCTCTCTGTTTTCCCAAATATTCATTAAAAGATTCAGCTGCATCATTTTTGACAGGGTGAGTTCACAATTTATTGAATACTACTTTGTTGAATACTACTTTACACATTAATGGGAGCCCAAAGATGGGTGGTGTGTGTACTGGTATGTGGTGGGCTGTTCTACACCAAAATGCCAGGGCCGCTGGTCTGCCCCTGGTCGTGATCACCGCCAGATCCTGCAGGTTCCTTCTCTACAACATCGTACTTTACTATTGCAGTTACTTCCTTGCTGGTCTTCCTTCTTCTGCGGGTCCTCCTCTGCAGAATGCTGCAGGTTGCCTTGTCCATAAGCTCCTGAGATTCCTGCTGAGATCACTCCCCCGACTGCCCTGTGGAGATATAGTGCTGTAGGTCTCACGTTCCAAGTTTCAACATCTTATCATTACACTACTGTTCACTACTGCAGGTCAGTTTAGTTCCTCTATTTCTGGGGTTTTGGTGTGTTCCTCCTTGGTCTTCCTGCTTTAGTGTGGTGCCATTAGTGTTGAAACAAATCCCCCATAGCCTCCGCTGTTCTGCATGAGCCTCCATGGATAATAGTGTCTACTGTAAATGAATGTAAAATAGCTTCAGACTCCGCATACCTCCACTCAGTAAGTGTTAGCAAAATTAGGGGGAGGTTCTAAACACATGGAAACATTTTCATCACCAGTGTGGTCTGTCCAAACTTCTCAATTACATCACTATGGAGCAGCTGGTGGCCTGGTGATTAAGGAGTTGCCCCAGCAATCGGAGGACTGTGGGTTTGAATCCCAAGACTGTCACTGACACCACTGAGGTGCTCTTGAGCAAGGCCCTGCCCCTATTCACTACTCCCCAGGTGCTGCGCCGGTGGCTGCCCGATGGGAGAATGGGTTAAATGCAGAGGACAAAGGACCACTGCACATACTTAATATATTTACTATTATACTGACTTATTATCCACCAGTTATGCAGTTATGCATAATTATACAATGATACATTAATTATACAATTATAGATCATTATAGCATCATACATCAATTACACAAATATACATCAATTATACAATGACATCTTCAATTATACACTCAGTACATTAATTATACAATGGTACATTATACAGTCATACATCAATTACACAATTATTACATCATTTATGCAATTATAGCATCATTTAAACAATTACTACACCATTTGGATCTGCTTCAGAATTGCATTTGAACAGGCCCAAAAATGGAGGTTTAAGATGAGGTAATCTCAGTCTATTTAATCGTTTTTAGGGGGACTTTTATTTTGAAAAATAGTGCTCGGTTTTGTCTGGATTCATTCTGCTCGGTTTGTTGTGCTGGACTTTAAGCCAAAAGAATGTTTCTAAATGTGATTAATTTCTGTTTTTGAGGGTCAGCGTTGCCAGCTCAGGGCTGCAGTGCAGAAGGAGAGTAAAGATGGTGAAGGAGGTTTGTTGTTGTTTGTGTTCTGTTTGGTTTGCACCATTTCTGCAGGTCAGTCAGCTCTGATTAGAGTGAAATAATCTCAGATTTTGGACTCTACACTCTTGAAACGTTTTAAAATGAACGTATTTCTGAAACTGAAGTTCCAGGTTCTCGTTCCATCTTAAGTGCTGCTGCAGTGGCGCTGTATGGCCTGTAGGTGGCATATTCTGTCTGGAATACCGTGCACGGCTTGATATGAAGATGTCATGACGCAGTCTTATGGGTGGTGTCCCCACAATGGTCCCCTAGCGACCAGTACTGGGTTAGTCTGTCAGCTACTAGTCAGCACTGGGTTCCTCAATCCCTTACTGGTCAGTACTGGGTTCCTCAATCCCCTACCACTCAGTACTGGGTTCCTCAATCCCCTACCACTCAGTACTGGGTTACTCAATCCCCTACCGCTCAGTACTGGGTTACTCAGTCCCCTACCAGTCAGTACTGGGTTACTCAGTCCCCTACCGGTCAGTACTGGGTTACTCAGTCCCCTACCGGTCAGTACTGGGTTACTCAGTAATGGCAAATTCAGCCCCTTAATAGAAAGTACAGGGTTAGTCAGTGTCCAAAAGGCCAGTACTAGGTTTATTAGTCCCTTCTGGCTGGAACTGGGTTACCCAATCCCCTGCCACCAAGTACAGGTTATTTAATCGAGATACGGATGGGTGTCCCAATAAAGCACTTAATACTAATACAAGTATGTAGTGTATCATATTATGTGTGTCAAAATAGAGTATTTTATGAATCTCCTCAAAGCAGACGCTGTTGATGGACACTATTGTCCTACAACACTATGCGAAACTTAATGGCAGGGGCTACACATTAGAACATTTGGAAAAAAAACTGGTGGGCAGTGATGACAGCTGTGCTGATGGCACCATAAATAGTGTACAAATATGCGTTCTGTTTTAATAGGAAATACATTTAAAAATATTTAAGTGATACATGTGGTCTGTGGTGTATTTTTGTGGGGTTTAATAAGCATTAATCATGTGAGTTTACTAACTAGCTATGTTAAAGGGCCACCTACTCTAAAATGTAACAGCAAACAAGTGAAATTACTACTAACTGGAGTATAATAAGAGCGGCAATGCCAGAGCGGCATTAGTCAATAACTGTGGTAAATATGCCAGTAACTGAAATAAATATAGCAGTAACTGCGGAAAGATGATAGTTACCAAGGTAAATATGCTAGTAACTAAGGAAAATATGCAGTAATTATGGTAAATATGATCACTGAGGTAAATATGCTAGTTATTGAGATAAATGTGCGGTAAATAGGTAAATATTATAGGAACTAGTGTAAATGTGCAAATAACTGAGGTAAACCTGTTAGTAATATGATAGTAACTGAGGTGATTGTGCCAGTGAGATGTAAATGAGGTAAATAGGCCTAAACTGAGTGAAAAATGCTGGTAATCCTACCATGCTGATGATTTGTAATCAGACACAGACGGTGTATCTTTGTTGGCCAATGAATAATCCAGCAGTTTTTATCTCATTCAGATTCTGTCCTGAAAAATGTCTCTCTTTTCCCTGTTGATCTCTTTGATTGCAGGAGGTGGAAGACGGTCTGCGTTCCTGTAAGACAGAATTGAGCCCTGTGGAGATTCTGGAGTTTGTGTTTGAGGGTCAGGAATGCGTGAAGGAGGAGACGGAGGATGAACCGAACACCAAAAATTCACTGCAGTCTGACTGTGACACCGAGGAGCAGCACACACTGCAGACCCGTTTAAAAACGCCTGTGCAGCTGAGTGAAGACACTGCAGTGAAGGAGGAAGGTGATGGTGATGATGAAAATGTTCCACTGGAGAACAATCCTGAACCCGTTCATTCCGGTCAGTTAGTCACTCCTTTACTGAACATTTTAATGTTATAATGAGTCATAAGCATTACTTGATTTTTATTAATTTATTTACATAATGTCATTTACCAGTTTAAATTATCAACATGTTCAAATTGTTTTCTGAATAAACTTTCACTTTTTTTGCATTGAACGGTCAAGTCTCACTCCAAACGTCCAGATTTATTATTTTATTATTAAATTGCACTGCATAGTTATTAAACGATAATGACATAAATGTGTTTAATTATATTATTAATTAACTGAGGTAAATATACCAGTAACTGAAGTAAATGTGCAGTACCTGAGGTAAATATACCACAAACTGTGGTAAATTTGCAGTAACTGAGGTGAATATACCACTAACTGAGGTAAATATGCCAGTAACTGAGGTAAATATGCCAGTAACTGAGGTAAATATACCACTAACTGAGGTAAATATACCACTAACTGAGGTAAATATGACAGTAACTTAGGTAAATATACCTCTAACTGAGGTAAATGTGCAGTACCTGATGTAAACATGCCACTAACTGAGGTAAATATATCACTAGGTGAGGTAAATGTGCTATACCTGAGGTAAATAAGCCACTAACTGAGGTAAATGTTCCACTAACTGAGATAAATGTGCAGTAACTGAGGTAAATATACCACAAACTGAGGTAAATATGCCACTAACTGAGGTAAATTTGCAGTAACTGAGGTAAATATACCACTAACTGAGGTAAATATGCCAGTAACTGAGGTAAATATACCACAAACTGAGGTAAATGTGCAGTAACTGAGGTAAATAGAGCTTACCACAAACTGAGGTAAATGTGCAGTAACTGAGAAAAATGTGCAGTAACTGAGGTAAATATACCACTAACTGAGGTAAATATGCCATTAACTGAGGTAAATATACCACTAACTGAAGTAAATATTCCACTAGTTTCGGTAAATGTGCTATACCTGAGGTAAATATTCAATTCAGTTCAATTATACCAGCAACTGAGGTAAATATTCCACTAACTGAGGTAAATATGATAGCAGCTGGGGTAAATATGCGGTAACTAAGGTAAATATGCTACTAGCTGAGAGAGTTAAGTCATGACTTAAAGAAAAGTGTCGGAACTAGATAGTTACATGTTGATTTTGGCTTAGTAAGGCCTGGGAACAAGACTTTGTAAAAGGGCGATTCATCCCTAGAGTGGTGGTTTCATTTTGTGTGTGTGTCTTGCAGTTATATCCAGTTTCGCCTGCAGTTCAATCCTTTAGACAGGAGCGTGAACCACGCTGTGCGCCTGGTGACCTCCTTACCTTCTGTCTCTGGCAGAGTACGTTAGTCTGTGGTCTTATCTTTCTGTCTGATTAATGGTGTACTCTTTTCCCGATTTGTTTCAGGTTTTGCCCTGGCAGTTAAGCAAGAAGTTAAGGAGGAGAATGAAGACTTGGAAGATCAGCATCAGAGGAGTCTGGAGGCAGAAGGACTAATGAACAATGGTGGAGAAAAGCAATATTCTTTTCCCCAGAGTGGGAAGAGTTTTAGGATGGGTTCTTCACTAAAGCCCCAGTGTGACAAAGCACCCTCTACCTGTTCTCATTGTGGGCAGAGTTTCAGGATCAGAGGTCACCTGAAACAGCACATGCTGACACACACCGGTGCAACCAAGAAACTTTACACATGTTCCCGCTGCGGGAAAAGGTATGAAAGCGCTCTGGAGCTCAAAAGCCATAAAAAAAATCATACTGGTGAAAAGAACTACCAGTGCTCTGAATGTGGAAAACATCTCACCACTAGGGAGTCTTTGCTGTACCACATGCGAATACACACCGGAGAAAAGCCTTATAAGTGCAATATGTGTGGGAAGGCATTCAGAAGCTCTTCAGTGCTCAAAGAACACAAGCAAATTCATACTGGAGAGAAACCATTTGCATGCCCACACTGTGGCAAGTGCTTTTGCACAAAAAGGCAGTTAGCAGATCATGTGCTAATACATACCGGAGAAAAGCCTTTTGGGTGTCCACAGTGTGGTAAATGCTTTGGAAAAAAAAGACACCTGTCCGAACACATGGTAATCCATACAGAAGAAAAGCCTCACCAGTGTTTTCAATGTGGAAAGAGGTTTTCTCGTACAAAGTCTCTTAGCATCCATCAGATGATTCATACTGGAGAAAAGCCGTTCGTTTGTACTCAGTGCGGGGCAGGATTCACCACTAGAGGAGGTTTGGTGTACCATATGCGAATTCATACAGGAGAAAAACCTCACCAGTGTTTTCAGTGTGGAAAGAGCTTTTCAACTGCAACCTATCTCAGACGTCACCAAACGACTCATACCGTAGAAAAGCCATTCGTTTGCGCTCAGTGTGGAATGAGCTTCGCCACTAGAGGGGGGTTGGCGTATCACACGCGAATTCATACCGGGGAAAAACCACACCAGTGCTGTCAGTGTGGGAAAAGTTATGCCAGGCCAGGACTCCTGAGGGTCCATACAATGAGTCACACTGGAGAAAAACCCTTCACCTGTTCTCAGTGTGGAAAGAATTTTTTATACCGGGGCAGTTTTCAAACCCATTTGAGAATTCATACCGGAGAAAAGCCTTTCACCTGCACCCAGTGTGGCAAGAAATCTTCATCACTGCGCCTGCACAAATCCCACATGCTGATCCACAATGCAGAAAAGCCTTTCAGCTGCACTCAGTGCGGGAAGAGTTTTTCACATTCCAGTAGTTTTAAAGTCCACATGAGGGCTCACAGCGGAGAGAGACCTTTCATGTGTGATCAGTGCGGAAAAAGCTTCATACACTCAAGCAGCTTGACTGTTCACATGAGGATTCATACTGGAGAACAGCCTTTCACCTGCAATCAGTGCGGAAAACACTTTGTGCACTCAAGGCAGCTCAGGTTACACCGGAGAGAGCACTGCGAGTCAAACCCAAGCCAGAGAGAGATGGAGGGAGTTTAACCTATCTCTTTAATAACATAAACACAAAAAACTGGAGTATTGGTTTTATATCTTTGTATTTGGTTCAGATTTTGTCTGCACAACGACTGATCAGCCATAATGTGGAAACAACCTGCCTAATATCGTGCCCCAAAACAGCTCTGACTCGTCAAGGTCTGGACTCCAAAAGACCTTTAAAGGTCTGTGGTTCTGCACCAGCAGATCCAGTTTTGAAAGCTGTGAGGTGGGGCCTCCATGGATTGGACTAATTTGTCCAGCATGACCTACAAAAGCTCAGTCAGACTGAGATCTGGGTAATCTGGAGGCACCTTGAGCTCTTTGAGATGTTCCTAAAATGGTTTCTGGACATTGTTTGCAATGTAATCATCCTGCTGAAAAAGGACACTGCAACTAGGGAACAGCATCTCCATAAAGGTGCGAGCTTGGTCTGCAGTGTTTAGGTGTCTAAGGATCGTCGTGAATGCAGGACCCAAGCTTCTCCAGCACATTGTCCAGAGCATGTATTGCTGAGGAGGGCCATCTCTTCCCCACTGCTCCATGGTCCAGTTCTGATTGTAGGTCTTTTCTACAGGGGTCAGCATGGGCTCTCTGACTGGTCTGCAGCTACACAGCCCCATACCCAGCAGGGGGCGCTGCACTGTGTATTCTGACCCCTTTCTATCAGAGCAGCATGAACTTCTTCAGCAGTTCGTTCTACAGCAGATCTTCTGTGGATCAGAACCAGACGGGCTGGTCCTCACTCGGGGGTCCAGGGCCCTGTCACTGGTTCTCTGGTTCTCCTTCCTTGTTGAACTTTTTGGCCACTGCACACCAGGAACCCCCCCACAAGACCTGTCAAGTTTGAGACGTTCAGTTGTCCAGACATCACAGTTTGGTTCTTTTCAAAGTGTCTCAGATCCTTTCGCCATTTTTCTGCTGCCAACATTGACTGTTCCAATAATTGACAGTTTAGTCACTGCCTAATATAATATACACCCTCTCCAGGAGACACTGGAACTAGATAATTATTATTCTTCACCTACGGTGGGTTTAATGTCGTGGCTGAAACATCAATTTTTGTTATGTACAGATTCATCTGTACTTGGATTTGTAAATAATGTAAATATTAATTTTGAGAACTGTGAAATACTGTATAATGTACTTGCATTCGCCTTTGCTATTATGATTTAAATAATATTATACATTTAACATCTGATGTAGTTTTTCCTAGTTTTTCTCCTTTTTAGTTGGACGGGTGCATTCATGATGTTCAGCAGCACTTGTATATCAACAAAAATGCAGAAAGTATGAAGAAATGACTTCCTTCTCAACTCCCTCTTGACTCACAAAAGTCTCACATTTCTCCAAGTATTTCCAACCATCTGTCATGAGTGTCATGAGATCTCGGCTGCTAGTATGTTCAAACATAATTACCACACACCGTAGCTACCAGATTCCAACCCTAAATAAGGGGGAAAATCCTACAAGCAAAGGCCTTGTAGTGCAGTCAGCTGTCTGTCCCATTGTATTAATATTCACGTGAGGTATTGATCAGCTTGAGGTTGAAAAGATGGTACTCTTGTGTTACAGCAACTCATTTTGTGCCTAAACCACGTCCACTAGTCTGATCCACCTTAATGAAGAAGTTCAGTTCATTTTTACAGCTCACAGTAAGTCATACCGTGTCCTAAACCACGTCCACTAGTCTGATCCACCTTAATGAAGAAGTTCAGTTCATTTTTACAGCTCACAGTAAGTC
>JBBIGA010055013.1:0-12715 GCA_037576975.1 Alestes dentex
GACGTAACACTACTGGTGATTTCTGATAGGCTGTCATCTGCTAAAAAACCAATCACGTTTTAGAAAAGTGAGACAATGACACCCACTTTCAGAACAGAAAGTAACGAGTAACGAGAGCCTTGATAGAAATGTAGTGAAGTGAAAATTACGTTTTTTTCCTTCAAATGTAGTGAAGTGAAATTTATAAGTTTCCAAAAAAGACTACTCAAGTAAAGTACAGATACTCAAAAACTGTACTTAAGTACAGTACTCAAGTAAACATACTTCGTTACTGTCCACCTCTGCATATAACCCTGCAAATGTTCTGTGGTCCTTTGCTTGTCATTGTCTTGTGTAGGTGACTACAGAGAATAAAATGTTGAACATGGCTCCTAATGCTGTGGATGACATCTTCATAGGCTGCCGAGACAAAATGCTACAAGCTGTTACAGGCTCAGGTGGTCTAATGCAGAGAGAGCTTGAGGCCAGAAAGGATTTTGCAAATATGTGGAAGAGTCACAGTGGGACTTGTGAGAAGCAAATTTATGGCGGAACACCATTTCACTTGGCTGCCTTGCAGGCTTATGGGAATTCTGGACCTCAGTTCAGAAAGACATTTAACAACATGGTTCACACTAAAGGCAGCAGCACCAACACATACAAGGATGAATTTACCTTCAAGTCTCTTCATTTTCTGCTCACAGATGCCATGCAACTACTTAACCAAGGCCATCAATGTTACACTGTTTACTTTGGTACAAACAATCAATACACATCAGAAATTGGGAACGAGGTCCGTTTTGGGAAGTTCCTCCATCCCAGAATTCAGGAGAGCTCTGAAATTGAAACAGCTGAGTCCGGAGGTGAAGGCACGCTGTTCAACATCACCTCCTGTTCTGTGGTTAATGTTGAGAACTACACATGTACCTCTGAGGAGGTCGAACAGCTCATTTCCCCGACTGAGGTCTTCAGAGTGCAGAAGATCGAAAACATTTCAACTGATGACGGCGAATATAAAAAAATAACTTTAACACATTCACGTTTCCTGAGCAATCATGACTGCTACCTTTTCCCCAGGTAAGTCAGAGTTGTTGTTAATTATGGCTGTTGCACTGTATGTCTGAGTTGCTCATTGCCTTTTCAGAAAAATAAGAAAAAAAAATTATAATTCACAAATGATGAGATTTCACAGTTCAGATTTAAAAAACAAGTGGCATGCAGGAAAAATGAACACATCACTCAGTGGGATGACTTGTTCCAAAGTGACTGAATCATTCAGAAATCATAACTACTGAGGCAAAAGTGAACATAGAACGAACAGAATGATAAGTTTTTATTGATAAGCGCAATAAGTCAGTTAAGAAAACCACGTTTCTTTTAGTCTTTTTTCCATCTCTCAGATGGCATGTCCACACAGGGTGTGCTGCAATTTTATCACTTGGGAACGGGGATAAAAAAAAATTGTTAATGGAGGTGGGGTTAATTTTTTTTTGTCATGGCTACAGTAGTTTCACATTAGTTGCAATTAATGAATGATTTGGGGAAAAAAGTTTTGTTCATTATACTGAACGCAATTCGAAGATCTGATCAGTCAAAAGATCCAAACTTCCCATCACTAAGCTCTTTATTTTTGTTTTATAATGATATACCGTTTGAATTTCTCCTGTATGTAGTTACATATTGTAGCACTGCCTTTCCCATTTACTACATACAGCGCTCTAAACAATTATTGGCAGCCCTGCTAAAGACGTGTAAGGAACCTTAAAATAAATTCTTATTTTTTGATGACTAATATAGCATCACAACGGAAAAAGGAGAAAAACAACCTTTCATATGAGTACATTTGTTCAGTGGGAGGGAAAAAACCTATTAATAATAATAATAATTAATTAATAAATATATTTTTTACGTGGTCGTGTGTGCCACAATTATTGACACCCCTGACACCCAGAATCAGAAAACTTTATTGATCCTGGAGGAAATTGCGTAATACTTTGCCAAAAATAGCCCTTAATCTTCTCCTATATCATTTCATAAGGATGGAGAATACAGAGAGAGGAGTCTTTGTCTATTCCTCTTTGATCTCTCGAGATCCAGCATCCTGGCTCCTTTTCAGCTCAGCCCTTAGGTTTTCTATGGGATTTAGGCCTGGGGACTGAGATGGCCATGGAATAAAGTTGATTTTATGTCTGGTGAACCATTTCTGCGTTGATTTGGTCATATGATTTATCCTGCTGGAAGGATAAATGACAACCCATTTTAAGTTTTCTGGCAGAGGCCACCAGACGCCACCAGAATTTTATTTTAAATGTTCTGGTATTTCAAAGAGTTCACAATGCCATGCACTCTAACCAGGTTCCCAAGGCCTTTGGAAGAGACACAGGACCACAGCATTATAGTTTCCACACCATACTTAACAGTGGGCATGAGGTGCTTTTCTGCATATTTAACGTTAGTTTTATGCCAGACCCATCTGGAGTGTTTGTTGCCAAAAAGCTCCAGATGGGTCTGGCATAAAAAAAGCTCTTAGTCTCATTTGACCAGTATATATATATATTTACTTCTTTGTTTGACTTTTCCTCCTCTTGTTTTCTCCCTGACCACTTACTGAAGTGAACCTTTTCGTGATGGATCCTCTGCTCCATTAATGACCTCCAACATCTTGATACTATTGGTGTCACTCATTCTTGCCATTCTCCTTCCGAAGTCCCTGCTTTACTTGTGAACGTTTTGCCATATCATGCCATTGTTCCTTCATTAAATAAGTTTTTTCTTCCACAGACCAGCCTCTGTTTCCTTAATTTTTCCATTTGGAAGTTACTTTGTAGTTATTTAGTAGTTAACATCTCTGGCAAACTAATGAGCTCAATGTTCAAGGAGTACTGTATATCATATAGCTCCAACTATATTGTATTGCTTAATGATATTTCTATTTTTATACTGAATGGGAAGAATCAGTATGGAAGTGATCTTCTACATTTTACATCTCTATTACTCAATCCAAATAACAAATTATAATACACAGCATCCCATGTTGTTATAAATCTTAATCGCTCTGCACTGATTTCATAAATAATTTTTTGGTCCTGCTGTAATATCTAATTATCTAACTATATGCTCTTTTACTGAAAATAGTGAAGAACCATTAGTAGAAGTTTCTTTATCACAACACAAATCTCAGTTCAAATCATTTTTTTTAATATTGAATGATCTAAAAGAGCTTTTGACTAAAATGTGATAATTATTGTCTTTTGAGACAACTACAAGGTTTTGGACATCACTGGACTGTCTTTGACAAAAAAAGACAAGTGTTCATTCTGCATTCAACATCTCAGGAAGGTTCATGTCAATTTACCTGTGGTAAATTGGTAAGTCACACCATGGCTTTAATAAAAGGAAACAAATAAAATTTTCCTTTTATTCATGCAATCATGAAAACTTGCAAAACTGTGCTCCTAATAGCTTTTGGGCTATTCATTTTTTTAATTCAATTCAGTTTAATTCAAATTGTACTTATATAGTGCTTTTTACAACCAAGTTGTCTCAAAGCAGCTTTACAGAATACAGGTCCCAGCCCCTAGTGAGTAAGCGAAGAAAAACTCGCTCAGCTGGAGGAAGAAACCTCATGAGGAACCAAGACTCAAAAGGAGAACCCATCCTCCTCAGGTCGACCCGGAGAAGAAGGAATGAGAATCTTTATGGGGATAACAGGAGAAGGCCTTCATGACCAAGATTATTGATAGATAGGCCATCTACGGCTAACAGAGTTGGTATCACTAAGTGTCCATAGAGGTAAATTTTGTTGGAAGAGTAACAGAGTCTGTAGTCCATAAACAGCAGGATCAGGAGCAACATTCTCTGCCGGATATTTAAACAACAGTGGCCCCTACTTGGGGTAGGGCACGAGTGGAGCCGAAACCAGTAAGCTCTATCCTCATACAAAGTACACAACATTAAAACTTTGAGTCTTACTGTATTACCACATTTATTTCAAGCCAATGTATTATTCCTTTCAGGTTGCAATGAGCCAACATGAGAACTTCAGAATGGCTTCCTTCAAGATGTGGGTAAGAGCAACTATGTCTGAATAACATTACAGATTACAGATTTCGTTGGACAGATTACATTTATGATAACCGTGAAAAGAAGCAATAGAAATACCAACAGAAATAGAAATGGTCTAAAATGGAAATAAACTCTTGTTACATGAACAAGCAATGAAAATGTATAATTTTATACTTTTGCTACAATGTTACAATGTTTTTATTCTGCCAGTGAGGATTTTTTTTTGTATTTCTTAGGGGGGATACCTTTTATACACATCAACATTTATTTGTTGGGCCAAAAGGATGCATCACTGTTTCCAGAATGGACCTTTGCCACCAGCTAACAGGCTGACAGTTAACATACCTGGAGATATATTGCTTCAAGCTGATTTTATGGAGTTCTTTGTTTCTGCTGCTGGTGTCACTAATGTTTTAAGACCTGGCTAATAGAAGTGTTGTCCTCTGATGTTATCATAATTTCCATGGTCTTTCCTGTAGGAAACACTGGTGTTTATCTTCCCACCCTGCCTGATGTGTATACCTCCAGATCTATGTAGTGCAGAGAAAGTGTGCAGAAGAAATCACTGTTAAACCATCACACCCTGGTCATTGACATTTAAGTGCCTGATGAGACTCTGAAACAATATCTCTCCTGACCATTACACTCTTGAACAATTGGTGCACATGAGCACTCCATATTATAAGGAGTTTAGAAAGCAGCACATTTTGTTATGCGTATATGCATTGATGGTTGGTCATATTACTGAATGGGAGGCCTAACTTATCAATAACTAGTACGTTATAACATCTATCAATGTTTCACATATTTGAGAGCCCCTTCTCAACTACAGCAACGAAACCAGAGAATGAGTTGTCAACTACTGGTTGCACTTAAATGTTGGTATCTCTTTATTTCACAACAGCGAGTGCACTTTATCAACTATGCATGAACAACTACTATTAAAGCTGACATTGTAGCAAATGTGAAGCAAATTAAAATGTTTCTGCATTACACACTGCCAAGATATATTGACAGCACATCTGTATCCAACAAGTCTAGTGATCAAATAATGTTGAATTTATTCTACTTCCTTAGAATGGGATCCCAAGTCTAAGTACCACGTGTGGTTTATGACCTCATTTCACTGCTGATTTCAACTGCCAGTTTGGACAAATACTTTTGTCTCTGTCTTGGGATCTCCAAAAATACAACTATAATCCAGAATGATGTTTATTAAGGCAAACATAAAAAGTTTCTTGAAATGGGGTGCTGAGTCAAGGTACCAAGTAGCAAGGTTTTGTAAACCATCAGTGAAATAGGATCTCGCTGGTCAGCCTTTCTGTGCAGTTTTTGACTGGCAAACAGTTGTGAAGTTGTGAAGTCATCTGATAACTTTTGTGAGGCTTGGTCTGAAGATGAATAAACAAATTTGGGGGAGGTGTGGACAAAACGTGTGTCCTGTGAAAACTTGCAAAACTATTTCATAAAATCCAATATGGTGGAAAATTCAATATGGCAAAAAAAAAACAATATGGCAAAAATGAACATCATTAAGTATGTTGAATTTGGCTTAACCAAAGGAATCCAGTGATACCATTTTTCAAAACTGGGCATTCGGTTCAAAAGTTACATGCTTATACACACCCCCAACACACCCCAGTTTTCTCATTGTGCAAGTTTGGGAGTGAAGTCCTTAACTGAAGTTCCAGTGGCCCATAAGCCAGCACAAGGAGCAAACCAGCAAAAATAAATTTACTTATTGACGTTCACTGTCATTTTTATATTTTGTCATAGTATTTATATTCCAAGTAATCAAGATCTCTGCTTCTTTTATTTAATTGATTTTGTAGATAGTAGAGATAATCAGCTATATTATAACATTTCTAAAGCCTGTGATGAGCAGTGCTAGCTGGTTAACATCAGCTTATAAATGTGTAGGTTTGGTCAGCACATGTTCCTACTATGTATTCCGCAAAAGTCTCTACACCTATACAAGTTGTTTGAAGTCAATAATATCAGTAGTGGGTTTCTTTCTGCCGGCAAAAACACAAGTGGATTTTAGAATAAATGCAAAGAAACACGCAAGTATCAAGATTTCTTTCTTAAAAAATGCTTGATTGTTTCTGAGCTGGTTGGAGTAATACAGGTTTGGTTCCAGATTTCTACACTATACCTCGAGTCACTGCATGGCATTATAAAATTCCATAAACAACCTAACTTAATCTAATGATGTAAAAAGAGCCAACGCAAAGAATTTGAAGGTAATACTGCACTGCCATGAGGAAAGGTCTATGAATGGCTAAGCAAACAGTGCATATATACTGCATTAATTTCATTTGTATTTATTGTAATATTAGTGTGTTAACACTCACTTAACACTACTCCCAAGTAACAAACAGCTTTTAAATCTAATTTTTACTGTAAAAATACTTTAATACTTTGCTGTATGTACAGCATATACAGTTGTGCTCATAAGTTTACATACCCTGGCAGAATTCATGATTTCTTAGCCATTTTTCAGAGAATATGAATGATAACACAAAAGCTTTTCTTCCGCTCATGGTTAGTGCTTGGCTGAAGCCATTTATTGTCAAACAACTGTGTTTACTCTTTTAAAATCATAATCACAACACAAACTACCCAAAAGACCCTGATCATACCCTGGTGATTTGGCCTGATAACATGCACACAACGTGACACAAACGGGTTTGAATGGCTATTAAAGGTTACCATCTTCACCTGTGATCTGTTTGCTTGTAGTTAGCTCCTGATAGCATGCATCTTTCATCCTGTGCTGCACCTTTGTTTATTGGATTCTAAGTCATGGGGAAAGCAAAAGAATTGTCCAGGGGAAAAGGTAGTTGAACTCTATAAAACAGGAAAGGGATATAAGATTATATCAAAGGAATTGAGAATGCCAATCAGCAGTGTTCAAACTCTATTTAAGAAGTGGAAAATTAGGGGTTCTGTTGAAACCAAACCACGGTCAGGTAGACCAACTAAAATTTCAGCCACGACCGCCAGGAAAATTGTTCGGGAAAGAAAAACCCACAAATAACTTCAGGTGAAACACAGGACTCTCTGAAAACATGTGGTGTGGCTGTTTCAAGATGCACAGTAAGGAGGCACCTGAAGAAAGATGGGCTGCATGGTCGAAAGTCGCTTACAATGCCAAAAGCACAGAGACAAGCCTCAAACCTTCTGGCACAAAGTCATTTGGAGTGATTGAACTTTTTGGCCACGACCATAAACGCAACCTTTGGAGAGGAGTCAATAAGGCCTATGATGAAAGGTATACCATTTCTACTGTGAAACATGGAGGTGGATCGCTGATGTTTTGGGGATGTGTGAGCTATAAAGGCGCAGGAAATTTGGTCAGATGGCAAGATGAATGCAGTAAGTTATCAAAAAATACTGGAGGAAAATTTGCACTCATCAGCCCAGAAGCTGCGCATGGGATGTACTTGGACATTCCAACATGACAATGATCCAAAACACAAGGCCAAGTCGATCTGTCATTGGCTACAGCAAAATGAAGTGAAGGTTCTGGAGTGGCCATCTCAGTCTCCTGACCTCAATATCATTGAGCCACTCTGGGGAGACCTCAAACGTGCAGTTCATGCAAGATGGCCCAAGATTTTACAGGAACTGGAGCTTTTTGCCAGGAAGAATGGGCAGCTTTACCATCTGAGAAGATAAAGAGCTACCACAAAAGACTTCCAGCTGTCAATGATGTTAATGGGGCCAATACATGGTATTAAGAACTGGGGAATGTAAACTTTTGATCAGGGTCATTTGGGTAGTTTGTGTTGTGATTGTGATTTAAAAAGAGTCAACACAGTTGTTTGACAGTAAATGGTTTCAGCCAAGCACTAACCATGAGTGAAAGGAACGTTTTTGTGTAATCATTCATATTCTCTGAAAAATGGTTAAGAAATCATAAATTCTGCCAGAGTATGTAAACTTATGAGCACAACTGTATACATAGAGTCATCTCGTATTGCACTGCCTGTGCCCTCCTGCTTGGTTGAGTGTCCCAGTGATTTTTAATTCTCTGAAGCTCAGTAAACTCTTCTATTTAATCTATATGTAATGCATAATCCCATATTTGTCCCATATAATCCCATATAATCCCACATTAGTCATCATGTCACTTAAAGTATTTGGAATTTCATTATGAATGCAGTTTAATGAACACTGGGTGGCTTGTTGCAGCACTCTTCAATACCAGCCTGCTACATGCAGGTATTCTTTGTTTTAATAATTCCCATAAACTAAAAGCAGACTGAAATGAAAATTACCTTGCCTTATCTAATGTAGCAAAGCTGTACAGACAGAACAAAAAAATGTTAGTAATTATATACACAATTATATACACTATCCAGTTCATTAGTCTAGTGTAACATGTACATAACAGTACATTGGTATGCCTGAGAATGGTCTACAAACTAAATATCTGGTTAGCAGTGGTCCGGTGGTGGTCCCAGTGTATTAACTGACAAGACAGAGGATGCATATAGTAAAAAAAATGGGCCACAGTCCCATATCTAACTAATCTGTAACTACCTTTACTTACTACATTTACTTTTTATGTTTTTTTGTTTTTGTTTTTGTTTTTATCAAAGTCTTTATTTGAGTATTCATTTGAATAAAAACTAAACTGCTTGTTACCACATGAAGCATCACATTAAGTTGAACATTTTTATTGTCGAGGAAAAGTAAATGAAGAAATGAGCGCAAGGGAGGAAATGAAAAAGGGAAGATTCTAAAAGAAGAATTCCTCCAGCCTGTCGAGGAGATCCTCTGCGTCCTCCTCAAAAGTGTCCCACACAACATGGACCAAAGTTCTTGGGTCTTCATAAACAGACTCCTCCAACGTGAAGATTTTTCCCAGAAAGATCATCATGGCATTCTGAGATGGGGAGGCAGAGAATGAGATCAAACAAAAATGTTCAAAGGGAAAGCATATCATTTCTGCTTTGAATTGCTGAAAGAGAGCTGAGCTGTGCTGTCATAGGCTTGGATTTTTACCTGGACCAGACAGAAGTACTGCTCTCCTCTGGGCCTGCTCTGATTGGTGGGAGCGGAGAAAGAGGTCAGCAAGGCCATAAGATGGTGGAGGAATCCTCCTGGTCTCTGAAAATGTGAGAAAGGAGAGCATTTAGCAATGCTGTGAAGTTGTTCTAGGCTCCTCTATATCAGCTCTAACCTAGAATTTATAATGCTGGATTGACCTAAAGTGTGCAGGGCTGCTGATGCTCTATATCTTACGAGCCCTGATCAGTAAGACACAGCACACAAATTCTACTGGAAGAACCAGAAAGAGCTCTTACTGGGCAGATGTCCGGTTCCGCTCCTGCCTGAATTCTAAGCATTATAGTCTCATAGACCACGTCCATGAAGTTAAAGTTTTCGATCTAAGAAAATAAGAAACCAGGAGTGTCATAAAACAAACCATTTTCATACATGAGGCCAAGATTTTGCATGAAGTCTAATCAGTCAAACTCACTCCTATCTCTGCGAGCTCTGCCTCAACATCTGCTCGATAGGAAGGACTCTGGGCAATCGAGAGTAACGTGTCGTACAGATACTCAAAGACAGTCAGGTCCTTCAGAAAGAAAAGAGATGTTCAGAATCATATTTTAAACCATTAAATTATAGTGACCAATGTGATACATGTGTTTTAGATAACAATGATACTGTTACCTTGTTATTAAGGATTGCCAGGTCACTGAAAATCAACCTGCCCGTCTCACACACATAGTCCAGACATTCTTTTTCGCTCAGAATAACCTACAGGAATCAAGAAAGGGCTGTCAGAAAAGTAAGAACCAGAGATGCATACTATGGTTGCGCTGAGATGTGAAAGAGCAACCATCGCCTGTGGTGCTACTTACATTGAAAGCCTGGCGCAGGGCTTTCATTTTAAGCGCAAAGTTTTCAATTCCCTGAATCTCTGAGTAGGTGCTGTTGAAAAAGAAGTACATTTTGCACGTAGACATTTGAAAAAAAAAATCTGAATCAAAATAAACAAAAACATCTGGGCTGTATAGTGTAGTGAGTTAAAGCTGCAAGAACACTTACTACAAAGAAGGCACCTCCCTAGCCACGGCACTGCCACAGCCTCCAGCTGCCTATAATACCAAATATTCAACTTCCATTACAGTCATATAGACTATATGAATTTACAGTTATACTTAATAACAGTACTGTGTAGGTTTACCTCAGGTCCAGCTTGTCGGGATGAAGTGCTGGCCTCGGGCTGAGGGACGACCTCAGAGAATTCGCAATAGGCGTACTCATCGTGGTCTATGATGAGGGCCTGACCAGTGTGGGACACCACTGTCTCCTGAAGAACAACACAATCAGTACATGCCATCTTGTGCTTGGCCACAGTTTATTGCACAACTTTATAAAATACATTCTAAAAAAAAATTGTGAGGATCAAATCAAAATGTGTGAGGATCAAAACCTGCTTAGACTACCTGAAATCCACTGGATGTTTTGGAGCTGGACTCCTTGGTAAACATAAAGGATGTCACTCGCGTGAGATGACCATCAACGCGCTAAAAAGAAAAACAAATCTCAGCTTTTTGCATTTGCTTTACAGTGTGAGGCAACCTCCACAATGAGGCCAGGCTTGAGGAACCAAGAACCTGAGACTTCTTACCTTAGTAACAGTGACTCTTGTGGCTGTCGCATACAGAGTGGGGCACTGTATGAGAAGTTATGACGGTCAGTTGAATAATGTGAAGAGTAATACATATAAATTCACCATATATATAATAATAGTAATGGAAACAACTGCAGTAAAAAAGAGCTTTTCTACCTTTCCAGACACCACAAAGAAGTCATTGGTGAGGATCCACCAAGCAAAAGTAACTGGCCCCCGCATCACCAGGGCGCAGTGCCGCAGGACACATATCCTCTGGAACACACATGTAAATAAGATGTTCCGAAGCTCAATATGTGATTAAAAGTACTAAATGAGTGTTCCTGAACACATGCAGAAGTGCATACCCTATTGCCGCAATTGTGCCACCATCTATGGGAGAACAGCACAGTCCTGAAAGCACTGTGCATCTCTCTGTGGACCAGCGGCTCCAGAAAGAGTTCGGGAAACTGAAGTGACACAGCAACAGAAGGACTTCTATTACACACAAGCTTTTAAGTTTAAACACAATTATTGAAAATTCAATTTAAGATTCTTATGCACGAATGGTTCTCATACTAATATCCTCAAAATATGCATGCTTTAGTCTGATTATCAGGACTTTGAGTGGGAGGTGAGACTTAGTTTGCTAAAAGAATAAGCTTTTCTATAATTCTGAAATTTGGCATACCAATCATATTTAAATACACCAAAAAATATTTTGAACGATGGTAAAAGACTAATTTACCATTGGTGCATTTGAACCTAACATACACTATATGGACAAAAGTATTGGGACGCCTGACCTTTAAACCAACAGGGGCAGGCCAGTCAAGTTCAAACTCATCCAACCATGTCTTTATGGACCTTGCTTTGTGCACTAGGGCACAGTCATGCTGGAATAAGAAGCATGGCATTGTCCAATATGTTTTAGTATACTGAAGCTGGAAGCCAAACTCTGAAAAACAGAGTAGTGTCCCAATACTTTTGTCCATATTGTGAATAAGATAACACAAAGTCTCTTCTCTACATAATTTTAATGTACAAAACAGTCCATGAAATCAATTTACACATACAATGTATACACTCTCTTGATTAAAGTATGGAAGGTTGACTGTGCGCAGCCTGTTCTCCTTGGTGGTCTCCTACAGTAGAGAGAAAATAAGGTAGATCTTAGTCACTGAGATATACTGATAAGTAACGTTAATTTCAGCAGTGTTAGTCGACTTCATGTGAATTTTATTGGATAATTACCTCAGGCTGGTCTGTGTCAGGGCGATGGATGAGGCCATCATACAGGGTGAGCAAATCATCTCTGAGGACTAAAGGTGATTCATCATCCCCTAATTGATACATTAAAGATACCTATTAAAGAGTTCCTAAGATCATATTTAAAGTCATGGGGTCACCATTTATACACTGGACAATGATGAGCTGAGGATTTCTAAATTCTCCAAATGTTCAGTCTAATTGGACATAGCACAGTGAAATGTCATAGATTTGAAATTATAAGTAATGAAAAGGATCATTCACCACATAGCAATGATTTTTGGGCAAGTTCTACACCTGAAGTCTATATTCTTGTTGACTAGAACCCTCACATTTTTAAGAGTTAACTCACGCTAATACAGCAATGGAACTTTTTCTGACTTGGCATCTCCTGCTTCTGTCACGGGTCTGGCCGGCCGCCATGAGGGGCGCGGCAGATCCGGAACTGTGGTCATTCCAGCCTGCGGCCTCCTTCCCTCATGAACCCTTCCCACCTGTTTTCTGTTTTAGTTAATGCCTGTGTTTAACCCCTCGCCTGTTTTGGATTTAAGTTCTGTTTGTTTATTGGTTCCTGTGTGCTCCCCTTGGGTATTTATGTTGGTTACTGTGAGTTTCTGTTAGGGGAACATTAGTTCATGATTAGCTCATAGTTTATAGGTGTTCCTAGTATTTGTAATTGAAGTGTTATTCCTGTCCTGGCTGTTCCCAGTTCACGTTTTTGGCCATCGAGCCCGATTTCTGTTTCTCCCTGTTTTGTTTTCTGTTTGA